>JASDQU010884864.1:33071-63972 GCA_032191745.1 Picea mariana
TGGGTGGAGTTAACACGTGGTCTCGACACTTCGGCACTCGGGGGATTTGAAGTATAAGGACTCGGCATCGCGAGTGGCGATATCCCGAGGTTGACCATTGACCATCGGGACTCGGAGTCTCGGCGTTTGATCGCATGGGATAGTGTTGCAAGACCCGCGATATCGCGAGATCCGATCTCTCAATATCCGAAAGGGAGATCGCCGAAGGAGTAGTACTGTGGGTAAAGAAGTCCCGAAGGAGTTGGAAGGGCATTGACTCTTCGGGCGGTTGGAGGAAGAGAAGATCCTGGAGGAGCGACTGTCCACTGAGGGGCAGGTTGCGTCAAAGGCACTATGCATCCTTATGAGGGATTCACAAAGAATTTATTGTACATTGTCCCCTAGGGGGTTTGGAGTTACTCGTTCGACGGTGATCCATGGATTGTCGTTTTATGTGGTTGTTGTTTGAGGGACAATGTTGTCATCAGAATGAATTTTTGTTACTATAGGTGAGTGGGTAGGTGGGGGAGGAGTCTTGTGACCTCCTCATGCCCTTAATAGTATTCAAGCCCTCCTTCTAGCACCATTTGTCGACGACAAAATTGACCGCTCATCAACTGGAAGAGTGAGTCCGATCCGAGGTTGTCTAATTAACCCAATCCATTTGGATTGACTCACCCTGATGGGTTTAATGGCTCCGTTGGCCAATCTAAAGTCCTAAGGGAAGCGGAAAATAGATAAAGGAAATACAATAATTTACTAATTAATAATCAGTAAAATATATACACATATCTAAATATACACATGTACTATTTCTCTAAATAATATATGTACAATAGTTCTATATACAATCTGTACAAATCATGAATTTTAATCTAAACTCATAAAAATTGAATGTAAATTGGTTCTTTTATCAACAGTAATAAAGAAAGCAAAAACACTGTTTACTTTTTTTTTTCCTAGATGTATACATCCATAAAATCAAATATTAAACTACTTAATTGAACAAAAAATTATAGATAGAGGAAATCGTTCTATATATAAAAAACTTCTATAATAATCAAGCAAATGAAACAAGATAACAAACTAACCTATTAATGCATCCACCGTCTGTACAATAGAGAATATCCAGCCACCTTTATCCGAGAAGTAAACCTGCAAGGGATCTTAAGATTGGTACGAATAAATGAGAAACAATATGCTGGAGATCGAATTTTGATAACAGAACATATAATGGACACAGTCACAGTGATCCTATGATTTACAAGTAACTACAATGAGATAAGCCTTGCTATAAGAACTTGTATGTAAACATTCAACAGAAAATTAGAGATAAATCTCCTAATTTAAATTGGATAAATGATCACTGTGTATTATATCTGAAACATAAGATATGGACAGCATGAAATAAAATAATTATCCCAAGTTATAATAAATCATGAAGACAAAGGCTATCACCATCTATTATCACATTGAAATAAACAGAACCTAAATTAAAACATGATACACAAAAGCTAAAGTTGTAATATGCATTATGTTTCATTCAAGTCTACGTGTAATTGTCCATACTCTGGTCCCAGGCCAAGATGATCAACTGTTTACAAAACGATAGGTTTATAAAGGCCTCAGGAAAGATAATTGTTTCTGTTCCTGAGATCAAATTTGTTTCAAAAATAAAGGGGGATGCAACCACCCTGATCCTACTAAATCCTAAGAAAAAGTAACAGCAGTTCATTTCTATCCATTCAAAATACATCATAGATGTGACTGGAAGGTCTCAAGAGTGCCTCAAATGATTTTTGACATCATGGATCCCTGAATATCCTAGAAGAGAAAGAAAATAGAAAGATTTTAGATACCTTTTCTGTCATTAATTTTCACAATTCGAATTGATATAAATGGCTACAGAATCTTACGATTCTATAGCTGGTTATAATAGTAAATGAAATCCCATTTTATTTAATAAATAAAACGAACTTATTTAATAATGAAAAAATAGCTTATCCAAAAAACCAAATAATCTAATTTAAGAACGAAATCAAACATGATATTAATCTAAGAGATCATACCTGTAAACATGCAATCAAATCGTATCATGAAACCTTGGAGCTTACAATGGCTGTAGCAACCTTGATGTTTTTAAATATCACATGACCTTGGTTTTAATACATTTTTCTTTCCCATGGAGGATAGATTCAATCCTGTGGTTATCGTTTGTTAAAACATCGATCTTCTCTTTTAAAACATTAACCCATGACTATAGAACTGGGATATCTGTATAATATCTTTCAATCCATGATAAACAGACCTCACACTGTAACTGTGTGGAATTTTCATCCGAACAAACAAGATCATGGATCAGAGATCCCTCCATACAGATAGTAGATTTATTACAAAGCTTGACACCAGGAAACTCTGGATTGTCTTTAAAATAGGGAGGCAAATTATCGGCAAAGTTATAGGTTCGGTCAGGGTGTGGCCTGAATGACAAAGGGTCTTCCTCTACAAGGAATTTGTCAATTTCAGAGTCTGAGATTTTGTTAACCTCAATCCTGCTGATAGCATTGGCATGGGAATTCATCTTATCACAAAGACTCCGTGAAATTAGCCTGCCAGCTCTTTTGTTTTTAAAATTGATATCAACACTACTCTTAAATCTCTTTCCTGTAGGTTTCTTGACAATTTTAACACAATCCTTTGGATGTGTAATCTATTGACTAGCCTGTTGAATGACCTTGGGATCGGTCAAGGGTTCACTGTTAGGGGAAGAGACACAAGTCTGAGGAGGTGAAAGGGATGCCTTCGGGTGGACAAGGGTTTCCTCAACCATGAGCTTATCTACCTCCCCGATATCAGGGTTACCATAACCATTTCGGGTTATAAACGAATCCCAACATTCATCCTGTGACTCTAATTGATGTGTGAGAAGGATTTTAACTAGGACGTGATGAAAAAGACTAGAGTTTGACCTCTGTTTCTTATATCTTTTCCACATTTTATAAAGACTACTGAGTAGCTAATACGGCATATTCAAAGGGAAACCCATAAAACTCATAAGTAGGAATAAATGGTACAAAAATACAAGCTCAAACCATCCCTCACATGTAACAAATTGCTTTACCACAGCAAGTAAATCATGCCACCGAGCTTTTAGGAATAAAATTGGCATACCTCTATCACAGCTTGTTATTTTCCAAGATGTAAACAACAAGCTCCAAGGGACTTCCTCCACTTTCGCATTTTTAAACCATTTTTGACCACTCGTTGGAAATCCTGTGGCTTGACTCAGGAACTCCTCGGTAACATCCAGTTTCACATCACCAAATTTCACCCTACAACCATCAAAGGATAAGGAAAATTCTTGGGAAACCTGTAGATTAAAACCCTGAAACTTCCTAATGAAAACATGCCAGCCATTTCTTTCCAAATCCTCCCTAGCATTGTCATATGAGAGTAGGGTTTGGATACCATTTGGTTCAATTCTCACGAAAAGAGCCATACTGGATGGGAGGGTAATCAAACAAACACAGCATACAGCTAGGGTTTGTAAAAACAAAACAAATCCATAACCCCAAGCTCAACAATGAATGGTGTAAAGACTAATACGATGGGATAGTCGTTTAATTAAAATGCATGCGAAGAGGTTTGCAAAACCTGAGGCCATCCCAAGTGATAATGGCAGTCTACAAATCGTATGCCACCTTTGCATTCTGTATGAGCTAGGATTAAAACATTTAAATGAAAATGAGTGCACGCATCATGGGTTTGATTTCAAAGTTTGGGTGAATCGAAAATCGAAAAATCAAGAGTTTTGTAAAAGAAATGTTATCAAAGATCAAACCAAAACCATACAAAAAATCAAATGGTGGGGGTGTTTTGTTCATAAAACCATCAACTTCTTAAGCATGCTTAGAATTGAAAGGATAAAAAACAAAGAGGGTAATATATTCATGGAAAGGAATCAAAACTCCATAATAAATTATATAAACAATTTGCATTCAATGAGATTTTAAAACATAACGGTAATTGCAGTCGCAATTTTTCATGCTTTCAGTCATGAAAATGAAGCATGAATAGACAATAGGTAAAAGAAACAATTTACAACTTTCGTTTTGGAAATTGTTCATGAAGAGCACTAAAATTTCAAGACCTTGTGTAGGCAGCTATGTAGATTATTTAGTTGATATAATAAAAATAACAATTATATTATTGTTGCCAACAAGATAAGAACAACATAAGTCTCTACATCAACATCAAACCTAGCACAAACTTCAGATTCCTCAGATAAATTGGTGACAACTATGAAGGACATGTCCATACAAGGAGTAGAAATCAAAAAGTTTCAGGAAGAAGTAAAGTCGCTATAGGAATAGAAAGAAAGGATTGAGACTTGTCATCAGGGCGAAATACATAAATATCATAATCTTAGCCAATGACTACAATAGTTAGGAAAACAAACAACCATGTCCAATACCTTAGCCCAAGCTAAGGAAAATACATGGATAGACATCAATAAATCGATGAAAAATATTTGGCCTTCTATACATATTATATTTGGGAATCATGAATTAATTCATAAATCTAGAGGATCCATTGAAATAGTTAAGGAAGAATTGGGAGAAAATCCAACAGAAGCCATAGATCTCATCAGGTTTCTAAATTCTAAAAAATAACAGGAGTTAGAGGAGCTAGAGATAGAAGACATAACTGAAACTATCCTGGAAATAAAAAAGGTTCTAACTAAGAAAGGCCTCTTGTTGAAATTGGAAGAAAAATTTCAAGTTATGGACATAGGTGTGCAGAGGTTATTCAACAAGTTTGAGGTGCTAAAAAATAAAGGACTGCTTGGTTTATTAGTGTTAAATGACAAGTTAATCACCTTGCCTGATTATAACAAAAAATTAAAGACACTGGCAAAAGATAATTCAAAATTTGTAGGAATACAAGCAAGCATCACTGGGAAAGAATTATTGGAAACACTGCAGTTTGATTTGAACATTCAGCATGAGATCAAACACATTTTCAACACCAAACCTACTTTTTCTAAATACACATATGTGGATGAAATTTATAGGAAATTACTCAAAATGGCAATCCCAAGTAAAAAATGGTGGGACACATTGTGCGAGTTACTTGAGTAAAGATGGGTTCTACTTTTCAATATCAAGGACCAACAACCAAGAAGAAGTCAAAGGGACATATTATCAACAGTTTCCATCAAATCAGTGCTAGAAATCCAAACAAATCTGAAATATTCCTATATTTTTGTAACTAGAGATATAGTTAGTTTAAATATTCCTAAAATATATCACGATAATTTTATATAGGATATTTTGTAAATAAATGTATAAATACTTCTCATTTCGAAGTATTCACGGTTTAATTTTGCATCCAAAAAAGATATTTTGTACGACTCAAGAAGATTGATCAATAATAAAAAAAGGGCACTTTCACAGGATTCTCGTGTCAAACTGTTGGTGAAGTGCATTTATCTACGTTTATGTTTTTCTTTCTCCGTTATCATTCTTATTTTTTTCCAATTTTAATTATTCAAAACAAGTTTGAAGAACATAACTTATTTTAATATACAATGTTTCTGGCTTTGAATAATTTCTATGTTTTCAACTAAAATTAAGTAAAATGAATGCTCAATTTCTCTTTTATTTGATGGAAATTCTTTCACTTCTTCCTATTCACTTCATCCAAATTTATCAAATCCAAACATTTTAACTACCTTTCCCTGTGAAGAAAATAATTTATAAAAATCTGAAACAAATCCCTATTTTAAGAGATAGAACCCATGGCCCAATGGTAATTTAAGCATTTAATCAGCCAAATGATTCAAAACAAACAAAAAAATATTGAACTATCATAACTAGCCTGATATTTTAATCTAAAAAAATATAAATCTTACAGAGAGATCCCTCTCTAAAGCTAGCAGGGCTAGATCCCATCTTCCAAAGTGATTTTGTTGTTACCTTTGTCCTTTCTTCTACAACCTCTAGAAATTACAGAGAGATAATAGGGGGGTAGTTAGATGAGCATAGTTTTTGACGAATCTTCGATAGTATCTGTCCAAGCCTAAAAATCATCTTTACTTCGATATAATTTTTGGCCTAGGCCATTCTGTAATTGCTTTGATTTTCGTTGGGTCTACCTTGACTCCATTTTTGGATATAATGTGACCGAGATACTCTAATTCCTCCTTGAAAAATGTACATTTTTACATTTTTTCATAGAATTGATTTTTTTCTAGAAGAGAGAATACTTGTCCCAAATGATCTATGTGTTCCCTCCATGATTTTCTATACACCAGGATGTCGTCAAAGATGTCTAAGACATATTTTCTCAGGTGTGTATGAAATAGTTCATTCATAGTTGCTTGGAAGGTAGCAAGGGAATTAGATAGCCCAAAAGGCATCACCTTGAATTTGTAGTGTCCTTCGTGAGTCTGGAAGGTGGTCTTGGGTACATCTTCCAATCTTACTCTAATATGGTAATATCCAGTTCTCAAATCAAGTTTTGAAAAAAATATGGCTCCATGAAGTTCATCCAACATTTCATCAATAAAATAAATGGGGAATTTATTCTTTATTGTTATCTTGTTTAACCCTCGATAATCTATGCATAATCTGAAAGAACCATCTTTCTTTTATACTAATACAACTGGGGTTGCATATGGGATTCTACATTTAGTGATAACACCACATTTTAAAAAGTCTTTCTCTAATATTTCTATTTATGTTTTATGATGATGGGGGTATATCTATGGTATAACCTTGACTCGACTTGATTCTGGTTCAACTTCAATTATGTGTTCAATTCTTCTTTGTGGTGGTAATTCCATGGGAAGGTCTTGAAATAACTTCTTGGGTTTTTGAATTAGATATTAGATTTATGAAGTTCTGGAGTCATCCTGTTCTGATTCTTGCATTTCCATTTGGTGGCATTAGATAAAATAGGTAGTTTCTCCTTTTCAGATCATCTTTTCCATCTATTGAGATGATACAACTTGTGTTTGGGGAGGTTGAAAACCATGTAATTTATATGTTTTCCATTGCACTTGAATTTGATGAAATTCTAATGATGATTGAATGAGTATGTACCTAAGGTTTGTAACCATTCAACTTCTAAAACCATGTCTACTCCTCCCAGGGGTACGGTGTAGAGTTCGGATTCCAAATTCAAATCTTGAATTTTGAGTTTCACCTTATGGAATTTTCCTACATTTTTTACTTTCTTACCATATGCAACCATTACCTTCATGTCTAGAACTAGATATACAAACAGTTTGAGGTTCCTTGCAACATTTATATTGAGAATGTTGTGGGAACTTCTCGTGTTGATTAATACTATGACATTATCTTTTTTGATGTGTCCTTTTAATTTGAGAGTTTGTGGTTGTCTAATGCCTATGATGGCTACTTGTGATATTCTTGGTGTGTCGTTACCCATGATGTTTGACATGTCATTTTGGATATTTTCCATTTCTTCAATTACTAATTCATATGAATCTAATTTATCGTTGTTTTATTCTTCACAAGTATATAATTTTTTTGAATTGTCTTATATGCGACACATGTGTCTTGGATCCCATTTCTCTCCGCAGCGTTTACATTTTCCTTCCTTAATTCTTTGGGTATCCAACATTCTTCTTTTATATTCTCCTAGGTTGGGCGGTATATATTTTTCAGTTTTTGTGTCTTCCGTATGGGTTATGTTTCTTCTTGAATAAAACTTGTTGAATCTTGATTGGGCTTGTAGTTTTTCTTCTACTGCTTTTGCCTTGCATTTTGCTATTTCAGCAGTTGTAAGCTCATGAAATTTTAACTCATCTTGGATATGTGGCTTGAGACCACCTATGTAAGACTAGAGTAATTGATTATCAAATAATCCAAACACTCAAGTGGCAATGGATTCCATTGGTGTGCAAATTAGTCTACGCTTCTTTTTTTTCTATAACCTTGTGAGTTTTGAGAAAAATCCTTGTTTAGAAATGCCCTGGAATGTTTAAAAAAAGTTGTTTTTGAAAGAGTTCCAATTGTATGAATGGATTCTTCCTTTCCAAAACATGTACCAACTGTATGTAGTTCTTTTGAGGTACATGGGCACATATTTAACCTTTTCTTGCTCGGTTGTAATATTATATATATGGAAATATTTTTTAGTTTTGTTAAACCATGCCACACATTGGTTATCGCCTCCATTGTATTTTGAGAGTTCTATTTTGGCTTTGGGAGGATAAATAATTAATGGTTGATATTGTGATATAGTTTGGGGATTTTATATTGAATTGTAGGGAGGTGGTGGTGGCAGTGGTGGTGATGTGTTAGATGGGCTTGACTCACTTGATTGTGGTTGGGTGGATTTTTGGTGTCCTTGGCCTTTTATCAAATTTAAAATCTCATTACGATTTTCTTCTTGATGTTGTGTTATCATAATCAGGCTTTGCTACAAATCATCTTTTATTTCTCATTTTAAGTTTCTCAAACCTCATTGTAAGTTAACCTCGAGTTCTTGAAAAATATCATCTTTAAGATCTTGTTTTAGATTATCTATGCCTTGTCACAATTCGATTTTGACTTCCACTGAAATTTTTTCTTTAAGATTATGTGTCAATTCTTGTCTAAGTGCCTCATTACTGATCCTTATTCTTCTCTTAGTTCATCATTAGTTTTTTGTATTTCCTTTTTGAGTAATTTTCAGGCATTTTTACATTCTTGGTCTATTTTTTCAAATTGGTTCTTTAATTATGACATCTTCCTGATATTTGGAGGAGAATAATTCTCCACAATTTTGACTAGATTAGGATGTCGTCAAATAATCAATCTCTAATATAGAGTTAAAGTTTAAATATGATCGAATTTAAAAAAAAAATTAATAATTTATAAATCATTTTTTTTTTATAAAAGTGGGGCTTTTTGAAATCATACAACCTTATGTCTGATTTAATAGCAGGTGGGGATAGGGGGGGATAGGTCTGATTGACATTGTGGATGTGTACATAAAATGTCAGGGAAGCGGTCAGGGAAAACCATGTCAGGAAAGTTTGGCTGGGGTGGATGGGACAGGGGATGAGGTTGCGTGTTGGGTTTGTGGTTGCCAGCAAGGTTACAGGGAAGGGTTTTATAGGTTGCAAGTGTTGTTATGAGGAAGTGTGGTCGAGAGGGGGAAAGGGACAATGTTAGAGTCTACGGGGGATGAGGGAGTGTGGTCAAGGGGTGGACGGGACAAGGTTAGTCTCAAGTGGGTTCTGCGAGAGTTACAGGAAGGGGGTTATAGGTTATGGTGTTGATCTGAGGTGGGGTTGTGGGTAATACAAAGATGTGGGCCACGTGATAGTTTGTTGTACAGGTAAGGAAAATTTGCAGGCATGGGATAGGGTGTGGGTTGAGAAAGGGAGGGCGCAATGAACGATGGAGGATGTAGATTTATATGTGCAATGTACATAATGAGGATGGAAGTGGAATAGGTGCGAACTTGATCTGATACTAATGATACAAAGACTAGGGGAGATAGAATTCACAATGAATTTTAGAAAGATATATATAATGTATATGAATGAATAAGATTATTACAAATGAGAACGAGGGCTTGCTTATATACCCATGCAGTGGTTCCCATAACCAATAGTCATGTCCTTTGAGAAATTTTTTTTCATTATTAATAATTATTATTTATTAATTATCATTTAATTATTATGTTATTAATATATATTTTATATGTACATTTATGTTCATAAAATATGCCAACTTGGAAACATGCTCCTTCAGAATGGACAGGGTCCAATACCTAGGATACATTGTTGATGAGCATGGTGTGCATGTTGATCCAGCCAAGATCCAGGTTATCCATGACTGGCCAACCCCAACCACCCTCACTGGGCTTAAGATCTTCTTAGGCCTTGTCAATTTATATCGCAGGTTCATGTTGGGATTCTCCCATATTGCATGGACCCTTATCCATGTAAATAGGGGTGGTGGTAAGAAACATTTTGTGTGGGGCATTTCCCAATAGAAATCGTTCAATGATCTGAAGCAGCACTTGTGCTCAGTCATAGTGATTTCATTATTTGACCTGCAACAACCCTTTGAGATTGGGAAAGATGCTTCAGATTATGCTTTGGGTGCAATTCTCACTCAACACGACCACCTTATGGCCTATCATAGTGAGACACTATCAGATGTCATTTGTAAGTACCCTTCTTACGAAAAGGAAATGTACTCCATTGTGCAAGCCTTCTACAAGTGGAGGGATTACATTATCGGGAAGGATACATTCATCCACACTAATCATAAGCTGTTGCAGTTAATGTAGAAACAAGGAAAATTGTAGAATGGCCACCATCAAAATTGGTCCACCTACTTGCAGTAGTTCCACCTCAACATCAAGTATAAGATGGGTAGTACCAGCTGGGTCATTGATTTCCATATCCAACCTCTAATCACAACACTCACCATGGTGCTAGAATCTTACAACCATGAGACCTATGGATGGCCCCACCTTTATGAGAAAGACCCTGAATTTTTCACCACCTACCACATGTTGCGCACAAACATATATGTCACTAATTTCCATCTTCAGCATGGGATGTTGTGCCATCTCAACCATCTTTGTGTTCCATCAAGTGAGTGACTAAATATTATTTGGGAATCCTACTATAGTCGAGTGGTAGGACAATGCGACATAGAAAAGATAGTGGCAATGATGCAACAACATTTCTACTAGTTGAAACTTCAACGAGATGTTAGAAAGTATATCAGATCATGCACTTTCTGCACTATTTCCAAAGTGGCCACTAAGAAACAAGGCATGTACACTCCTCTTCCTACTCTTGACATGCCCTGGGAATCCATCTCAATGGACTACAAGTCGGGCCTTCCCTCCACCAAGTGGGGAAACAACTGTGTTTTTGTGGTTGTTGATCACTTTTTGAAGATGGTGATTCTGGATGCCTACAAGAAGAACATCACAATGGAGGCCACTGCCAAGCTCTTTTTTGAACAAGTGTGGGTACATTTGGGATCCCACAAACCATTATCTCGTATCGGGACAACCATTTCCTTAGCACATTTTGGTCGAGCCTCTGGTCACTGTTGGACACCAAGATCACCAAATCCACTATCTTCCACCCCTAGACAGATGGAAAAACCAAGGTCATCAATTGGATGATCATGCATATATTGCGCATGTACAATTCCAAGAACCCCTACACATGGGATGAGAGTATTCCCTATGTTCAACACAACTACAATAGAGTCATACATAACTCAACAAGCCACAACCCCTTTCAGGTGGGGTTGGGATTTCAACCATTGGGTCCCATAGATGTTGCAGTACCCCTTACAACCACCTAGGAAGACTCATCCCATGCTCTAAGTGAAGCTGACAAATATACCCAATTCATTGAGACCATTTATTCCTAAGGGGGGAGGATTGATCCAAATGGATATCTATGGCCACCCACCTATTCCAACTGGCTTATCCTGGCAGTTTCTCAGTTTGGTAGTTTTTTCCTAGTTTTCGGGTCCTGAACTTCTAGGGTCATTTTGATGACCTAAACAATGTTTTTAGGGATCGCCATAGTCAAACTATAAATAGAGTTAGATTTTAATGGCATAATGTGTATTCCTCAGATATACCTTTCCAATGGGCTATCATGTGCCTAAAACAAAGATTGTATACAAAACTTACAACCCCAGGAAGTTGATGTGGCAACTTACCCCAACAGGGCCCACATGACTTTTGGAACTTCTTCTCCTAGGGTTAGGTTTTTGGATGTATATGGTTTTGAAATTCATTCTTATTATAAAAATTATTTCAAAGACTTGTTGTGCTCATATTCTTGCGAATGAGTGTATCTGTCACATGTCTTCTCAGAGATAAGTTGGCACCATTCTACAAGCTTGTTTTAGTTTGCATTTTACAATTTCAACATATTTTTGATTTAATAGAAGTCAAGATTTACTGTATCTCTATTATTATTCACTGTGTCTCTATGTTAATATTATAAATCTATGTTTTCATTTCATTCCTCTCATAAATCAGGATCATATATGTTTAGTAATATATTTTTAGCTAAGCATATGCATGAAGGCATTTTGTGAACTATTGAATGTGTGAAGAAGGAGGAAGAGTGATATGAATTATCCGCACAAGACTTCAAATCAAAATAAGTCTTTCTTGTGTGGAGGATATTCTTGTGTGGACATGGAGGGGATTTTCCTTACTTCCTGCAATTCTAACATACAGATACTTTACATTGGTTCTTTCCAATCCTAATCTCGAAACACTTTAAATTCCTTCCCTCATATGTTAACCTCCCCATTGAAAATTCCACTTGTTTACATTACTTCTTGCATATGCTAAACTCATCATTCAACACTTCACCTATTTACTAAGTTTTATTCCACATTGAACATGTTACATTTTTTCTTATTTTACAAAGTCTTATGCAAAATGTTTTCACTGCAAACACTATACATTCTCTCCATTCAACATTTCACTTATTTTCTAATGCATAGTGTGGATATGAAAAATATATATTTGTGTAGAGCATAGTGTGGAGTGTGTAGATATCATCATAGCAAAACACCCAACACAACTTGAAAACTGAATAAATAAATATTAAAATTAAAATTATGGTCATTAATCAACAATTTTTTTTAGTTAAACATATGCATAGAAACACTTTTTCCACTTTATATACTTATTTTTTATAATAAACATTGTTACTTAAAACAAAATCAAGTCAACAATATTTTTTACATAAATATGTGCATATAAATATTGTGTTCACTTTATATACTTATTTGTTTATAATAAACATTGTTACCTAAAACAAATTCAAGTGAATAATATTTTTAAGTTAAACATATGCATAAAATCCATTTATTCACTTTATATACTTATTTTTAATAATAAACATGTTATTTAAAATAAAACCAACTAAGAATCAAGACCTTGTGGTGGAATCATAACAAATGAACTTGGCATCAATGACTTGGTTATCATGCAAATTACATTGCTTCTCATAACATGTACTGAAGTTCTATACCTAAGATATATATATATATTTGGAATTTTTTTTTTACTTAAATATATGTTAATGTCCCCATTGAACATTTGACTTATTTAGTAAGTTTTACTCCACATTGAACACTTTACATCGCTTATTTTTACAAAATTGTATGCTAAATATTGTTACTTGTTTCTACGTTACTCTTATCATTGTCTTCTTTGCATATACAATAATACAATTCTTATTTATTATATGAATTATCTTTTGTCAAAGATTATTCATTGTCTAGACTATTCATTGCCTATGCATTTAGCTATATTAAGTCACATTGTTCAAAATATATTTCCCAACCACCTTGAAAGAGATTGAGCTGCCATGTATTGCCTATGAATTTAGCTATATTAAGTCACATTGTTCAAAATATATTTCCCAAATACTTGAAAAAGATCGAGTTTCCATGGAACCCTTATTTTACTAAACTTCTAAAATTTCTTAAATAGTATATTTAGCTTCATTGTTTTTTTTTTTTATCCTGAAGTTTTGAGATCACATCATGCAGGTGCAATCCTAAATGAAAACTAACCTGAAAAATCCTAAATGCACCCTAAATGAAAAAAAACTGAAAAATCCTAAGTGTTTAGGTAACAACCTGTTGAGATTGCATAATCAGTATTGTAAAATTTGAGCTGACAACCTGCTGAGATTGCATAATCAGTATTGTAAAAATTTTCAGGACTTTCCAGATTCCATAATGATTTTCCAAAGTGATACTAAGTGTTAAGTTTCCAGATTCCATAACTATTTTCCAGAGTGATCCTAAGTGTTATGTTTCCAAGTTTTTCCAGAGTGATCAAAACGATTTTCCCAATAGGATTTCATACTCCGTGTTGTAAAGGCATTCAATATTTTTGAGGCTTTCAAGATTTTCCAAATTGCGTAGGGATTTTGCATAGTAATCTTTAGTGTTTAGATTTAGATTGCATACTCTATGCTGGAAAGGTTTTCAATATTTTATGATTTTCCAGATATAATTGCATATCTCTGTGTTGTAAGGGAATTCAATATTTTCAAGGCTTTCCATGTTGTAAATAGTAATTATAAGTTGGTGAGATTCATGTCTCTGCCGATTTGTTAGTCAGTCAGTTAGTCATAAGATTTTTCAGTCGGTTTTGTCAGTCTACAGCTTATGCTCATTAGTTTACTTTTACATTTACACAAGATTGGTTTTATCAGTTGGCAAGTAGGGGAGTTAAATTAATGGATCCTATCTTTTCTTTCTCGAGTCCAATTGATTAGATGAAAATTCAATCGAATTTATTGTGCTTTTAATGTTGAGTCAGTTTTAATTCTATAGGAAGTCTCATTCATAGTCCATATAAGTCTGATTCTTTAGTTAGTAGAAAGAGGATGTAGAGAGGTAGAAAAAACATAGTCTTGAAGAAGAAACTAACAAAAATAGCTGAGGAGTCGAAGAAGGTTGAGCACAAGCTCGGTGTCTAAGAAAATTTATTGGAGTCAAAACTCATCATAGTATTTTACTCTATAACTATGTGCAACGCGTTGAAATTTAATATATACATCAAGTAGTTTGGTTGTTGATCCGTTCATGTGTAATTTTGAGATTTTGTTGTGTCTATGAATTTGTGAGTTATATATTAACACATAGTGAAGAAATTTTTACTTTAAGTATTTTATCATAGGGTGCAGAAATTCCAGAAAGTTGCCCATTCTGCGGTAAGTCCTGAGTGTTTCAGTGCCGAAGGTTTTTTTTGTGGTGCTTAGTATTTTATAACTGCATTACACACAGTTTCCCTATGTGTTGTAGATATGATTTCTAGTATTAGAGCAATTTGATCAAGAGAAATTTGATCATATCAGGTTATATCAAAACAACTTTATCAGAGCAACATCTCTGTCATAAGGAGAAATATGTCTTCTACATCAAATCTACAACCTCCCACTTTTACAGGAAATAATTATAAGATGTGGTCCTTGACCATGAAGGCATTGTTTCGAGGTCAATATGTATGGGAGATAGTAGAAAATGACCATGTGGAACCGTTAGGTAATACAACATATAATGCACTCACAGAAGCTAAGAAGGATGTCTTGAAAGATTAAAGGAACAAAGATGGAAAGATGATGTTTTATATACATCAAGCCATACATTAGAGCATACTCCCAAGAGTTGCAATAGAAAAACAAGCCAAGGAAGCATGGGACATATTAAAAACCTCTTATCAAGGTATGGACAAAGTCAAGACTTGAAAACTACAAATTCTTAGAAGATATTTTGAAACTAAGAGTGTGAAAGATTCAAATTAAGTAGATTCCTTTTATACCCATGTTATTGGCCTTATAAATTAGATTAATTTGCATGGTGAAACCATAGAAGAAAGAAAATTTGTTGAGAAAGTACTTAGGAGTCTTCCTCCTAAATTTGATACCTTTGTTGTGACTTTGGAAGAGAGCAAAGACTTGAGTCAGTTTAGTCTAGATGAACTGCAAGCTTCCCTCATTAATCATGAACATAGATTGAATAGGTCAAGTATGTCATTATAGAATACATTTTCTATGCAGCCATCTATAATTCGTGGAAGAGGAAGGGGGGGGGGGCTAACTATAGAGGCAGAGGAAGAATTTCTACAAGAGGTGGATGTAGTAGCAGTCCTGGAAATACTGGTGGAAGAGGACAAAGTCAAAATACCAGTCAACCAAGTGGTCAAAGAACTGACAAATCAAATATTCAGTGCCATACTATAAAAAGTATGGGCATTATGCATATCAGTGTAGGAAGAGACAGTATAATCAGAACAAGAAAAGTCAATATCAGTCAAACAACACAAATAACCAAACCAATCCTATGTTTATGGCATGCACTGAGGCAATTCCTATAGTATCCCCAGTTGAATGAAATGTTTTTCAAGAAATTCCTTGTGACATATAGTATTTAGATTTAGGATGCAATAACCACATGATAGGAAACATAGAATTTTTTTCTAATTTGGATGAGTCAGTACAAACCAAGGTTACACTTGGAATAGATATCCAAGTCATTGTCTTAGGCAAAGGTAGTATAAACATTTTAACTAATAAAGGAGAACAAAAGCTCATGCCTGATGTATATTATGTTTCTAGTTTGAAGCATAATTTGATGAGTACAGGTTAGTTGTTACAAAAAGGATACATAATTGACATGGAAGATAATCAATGCATGATTATGGAAATATATCCAAGAAATCAACATATTTCAAAAATTCAGATGACAAGTAGCATAATGTTCTCAATGAAATTGAAGCCAACCATGAAGAGAAAAACATCACAAGCTATTGGTAAAGAAAAATATGCGTATTTAGACATTACATTTACAACAGAAAGTGTCTGTTGGCATAGGGGAAGACCTAGGGTTCAACGCTTCAATAACGCACCAACAAAACTCTAACTACTGGCCCTTTCAGCAACACCTACGAAACAGATGAAGTCTCACCCGAGGTAGATGCAGGGGGATTGTAGGACTCAAGTTTCTACAACCTAGCTAGGACACATATCTGTGATCAAAACACTTAACAAAGAAATTAGCCAATAACATGAATTAGATTATGATTCTCAGTCACATCGTAGATCAAACCCTAATTACAGAACAGTGCAGTAGTAATCAAAATTAATCACATCTAATCATTTATCACATAACATGAGCTCAGATCTAACATTTATTCACCTCATAAAGCACTAATCATTCGTAGATCTATCTATCACACATATAGATAAATGCACTGAGAATATAAACAACATAGACAATATCAAGAACATTTCACAAAGAACATCAACATAGGAGATACGTGGTTCACCCCAGTGTGGGGCTACGTCCACCAATCTTCTTCTCTTCTTATTAGTCTCTTCCAATATTCTTTCATGCACCAAGCCACAAATCCAACTCTACCTAGGATAGGATATTTGTGCACACCTCCTTGGATCCTCCTTCCTTGAGTTGGATCAAAGAAAAAATCCTTACACAGTCTGTCTGCACCAAGCACTTACAAAATGCTTTCACTTAGCTTTGCAAGACTTAACACATCTTCTTGCACATAGATATTATTAGCACTAAGCCATCGACCCTTCCTTACATCGCCTAGCTACTTATTTATACATTACAAAAAGGGCCTACACATGGGTAAGATCCATGGGCCAACATCCCATACCTATTACATAAACCCTAAAACCCAAAAATCCTGCAAAAAGGGTGATATCTTGCGATCTCCTCTTCACCTAGGCACTCCATCTTCGACTAGCCTGTCGAAGTCCCAAAAATGGTCAAACACGACTTAGGTTCTCCCAAAACTTGGTCGAGGGCCAATAGGCCCCCAACACTCACCTGTGACCGATATTGAGTCACTCTGATATGGGAAATACTGCTTCTAAGGCCTTGAGCTACCTTGACTTTCTACTTCTCCAAAGCCTCCTTCTCGGTGAAATCCTAAATGACTTGCTCGGTGACAGGCCCTTCCAGGCACTGTTCCACTGTTGTGACCACCTATCCTAGCTGTGATCCTTGTCCCTCGATCTCTTCGAAGAAGGTGCAGGCCTTGTCCTGCACAGGCTGGAGTCGTTGTGTCACCTCCATCACTTTGCTTTGGATAATAGTGACATGTTGTTGAACAACAAATTGCTTCTGCGATCTCTTCCTCTTATCCATAGTCGTAAGCTACTTCAGCTATGCTTGCACAGTTGACACTTGTTGCTTCACCTCCTATATTTGTGCCCTTAATCTCCTCAGCTTCAGGTCTTGTGTAATGCGCTCCTAGGTCTGTGTGCTTCAATTACTTAATTACTTGCATTTTGAAGCCAATTCCTTGATTCTTTTGACTACGCTCCTAGCAGTTTCTTCTCTCTGATCCTATACTTCCTACGGAGTGTTCGGTATTGCTTGAAGTTTTAACTCTGCTGCTCTTTCTTGAAGTTGTTGAATGGCTTCAGGGAACTTTCCAACTTGGCTCTCGGTTGTTTCTTCTTCTATCTAGGCTAAGCCCATCATAGAGTGAAGTGCTCTAGTCACTGCCTCCCTAACCCCCATCTGCTCCATGAGCATCTGGTTGTTTTCTCTCTGGATCTTCTCTCTGTCTTTTTCAAACTTCACTCTAATATCATCGTTCTCTTCTTGTGCAACCCAAAGTTTCTCTAGGGCTTCCTCTTTTTCTTACTTCAAGGCCTTTGTGGCCTGCTCTTTCTCTTCTTGGACTCGACGAAAGCAAGCCTCTATCGCATCTGTTATCCTTCATAGTTGGGTGGGCTCATCCCCCAATTCTACACCTTCTAATGATGATGGTGCAGCACAGCTCGAATAGAGAGATTGTTGTACCCCCTTTAGCTCCATCTCAATTATGTCATACATTGTCTCCTTCTTTGCTTTGTTTCACTGCAAGATATCCTATGAAGCATCTGCTATAGCTGTAATGATGAGGTTAAGATCATCCATTGTGAGCACATTCTGTGAATGAGGTTTATTGGCTCATGAATTCTTTGATGCTGAGGGTTTCTTCAAAGAAACCTTATGTTTCTTTGATGTCTCAGCTTTTGTAAACGGATCCTTTGGCGGTGTCACTTCTCCCTTTTCCTTCTTTTCTTCTTCCCCTTCCTCTTATTGGTTTACTTTGTCGCCTCCTCCTCCAGGTGAATCAAATGTAGTTTCCGTCGATGCATTGTTTATGTCCTGTACTTATTCCTTCTTCTTCTATTTCTTAACATTTCTCGGTCCATCAAACTCCATCTGGGTGACCAAAGGCCTTCTGATGATGTCGGGGTTGGAGAGCTCTGTCTGCTCGAATGTTATCTCCTCCATGTATTCTTCAGTCAATTTATAGTATGATTGCAGCTCCTCCTTGCTTTCATCCATGCATGTAGTGATGTATATGAAGTTGTGACCCATGCAGAACTTCGCTAGTGGCCTATAAGTATGCAAGGTGTTCGGGGTCATTCAATGGAATGACTCAGCAATGGAACCATTTGCTCGCATAGGGGCAGACCCAGGTTTCAACGCTTCAACTTCACACCAACAAAACCCTAAGTACTGGCCCTTTTGGCAACAACTGCAAAGCAGATGAAGTCTCACCTAAGGTAGAGGCAAAGGAGGTTGCAGGACTCAAGTGTCTACAACCTAGCTGGGACAAAAATCTTTGATCTTAATACTTAACAAATCACTTAGCCAATAACATGCATTAGATGATGATTCTCAGTCACATCACAAATCAAACCCTAAGTATAGAACAATGCAGTAGTAATCAATATTAAGCACATCTAATCATTTAGCACATAGCATCAGCTCAGATCTAACATTCATTCACCTCATAAAGCACTAAGCATTCATAGATCTATCTATCACACATATAGATAAATGCACTAAGAAGATAAACATCATAAACAATATCAAGAACATTTCACAAATCACATCAACATAGGAGATACGTGGTTCACCCCAGTGTGGGCTTGTGTCCACTAATCTTCGTCTCTTCTTATTAGTCTCTTCCAATATTCTTACATGCACCAAGCCACAAAGCCAACTCTACCTAGGATAGGAGATCTAGCACACCTCATCAGATCCTCCTTCCCCGAGTTGGATCAAAGAACAAAGCCTTACACATTTTTTCTTCACCAAGCACTTACAAAACGCTTGCATTTAGCTTTGCAAGCCTTAACACATCTTCTTGCACATAGCTATTATTAGCACTAAGCCATATACCCTTCCTTACATTGCCTAGATACTTATTTATACATTACAAAAAGGGCCTAAACATGGGTAATACCCATGGGTTGACATCCCATACCCATTACATAAACCCTAAAACCCAAAAAGCCCGCAAAAAGGGAGAGATCCTGTGATCTCCACTTCACCTGGGCACTCCATCTTCGACCATCCTGTCGAAGTCCAAAAAATGGTAAAAAATGACCAAGTTTCTCCCAAAAATTGGTTGAGGGCCAATAATGCCTGCAGTTCCAATGAAAAAAATAATGCATGCAATATCGAGAAAGGAGAAAATGGTGCACAAATGCAGGTAGCATTTCAATCTGAAGAATATGATTATTCTTGGTTATGGAATTTCATATTTGGACACTTGAAATTTGGAGGTATGAAGCTGCTACACACAAAGGATATGGTAAAAGGTTTACCATTGATTGAAAAAATAGAAAGGATATGTGAAGGTTGCATATTTAGAAAGCAACATAGAGAGTAATTTCTAGTTGGAAATTCTTACAAAGAAAAATCTCCACCGGAAATTGTACATTCATACATTTGTGGACCAATGCAAACACCATCCATAGGAGGGAGTACTTATTTTCTAACATTCATTAATGATTTCTCAAGAAAGACATGGATTTATTTTCTAAATAAAAAATAGAACGCATTGGGTTGTTTTCAATAGTTTAAATCACTTGTGGAGAAGAAGAGTGGTTATTAGATCAAATGCCTAAGAACTAATAGAGGGGGAGAATGCATTTCAAGAGAGTTTCAGAAATTTTGTAAAGTTCACGGAATCTACAATCAATTTACTATGCGGTATACACCACAACAGAATGGTGTTGTAGAGAGAAAGAACAGAACCATCATGGAGATGGTGTGGATTATGTTGGCAGCCAAGCATTTTTCAAATGAATATTGGGCTGAGGAAGTCGCAGCTGCAGTATACATCATGAACAGATGTCCAAAAAATATTGTGAACAAAAAAGTTCCTCAGAAATCTTGGACAAGTATGAAGCATAATGTGGCACACTTAAAAGTTTTTGGTTGTGTCAAATATGCACGTGTTCTAGATGAGCTCAGAAAGAATCTAGACAACAAAGGATAGAAATGTATATTTGTTGGGTACTCTAAAGATAAAAAATCATACAAGTTGTATGATCCTATTGCAAGAAAAGTCATAGTCAATCTCAATGTTCAGTTCGTGGAGAATGACGCATGGGATGGAAACATAGCAGAGACAATCATAATTATTGATGCAATGAAGCATGATGACATAGAACAAGAAGTGTCTCAAACACTTTGTAAAATTAAGTGTGCAGCCTCTTATACACCTAGCACTGTGATGCAAATCATAGCGCAAAATACTCTAGTAAGAACAACAGGTGCACAGTCTACACCTAGAGTGCAACAAACATCAACAAGCATTCTGAGTAGTTCTACATCCCTGAATCCAATTTTAGAAAGTTTTTGACCAAGGAAGACAAGAATTCTATGAGACATCTATAATGAGGACACAACAAATTCATTTTCAATTTTTTCTCTGTTTTCACAAATAGATGATCCATTAACTTTTGAAGAAGTTGTCAAATGTAATGTATGGGAACAAGCCATGCATGAAGAAATCATATGCATAGAGAACAATCAGACATGGAAATTGGTACATGTACCTGAAGAAAAGGATGTGATAAGTGTGAAGTGGATTTATAAGACCAAGCAAGATGCAGAAGGAAATGTGCAAAAGCACAAAGTAAGGTTAGTTGCAAGAGGTTTTACACAACAACCTAGAAATGATTTCAATGAAACATTTGCATCAGTTTGATGCATGGGCACAATCAGACCTGTGTTATCCATTTCTGTGTGGTACAAGTGGCTAGTTTATCGAATGGATGTAAAGACAACATTTTTAAACGGACACTTAAAATAAGAAGTGTATATGAAACAACCACAGGGTTATGAGGTTCCAGGAAAAGAAGAAAAAGTGTACATATTAAAGAAAGCATTGTATGGTTTTAAGCAAGCTACAAGAGCTCAGTACAGTTGGATAGATTCCTATCCTACAAAAAATGGATTTTAGAGAAGTGAAAGTGATCCAGGTGGATATTGGTGGCCACCCACCTTTTCCAACTCGGTCAAAATAATTTTCTAGAATTTTTGGAAATTTACTATTTTTAGCATTTTTTAAATTCTGAGGCCATTTTTTATCTAGGTGGATATTGGTGGCCACCCACCTCTTCCAACTAGCTCAAAACCATTTTCTGACAATTTTGGCAATTTACTATTTTTAGCAGTTTTAACTTCTGGGGCCATTTTGAGGGACTAAATGAAGTTTTTTCGGGATCAAGATTCTAAATGATAAACGAAGGCATGATTGATCACCAAAATGAATCTCCTCGATGATACCTTTCCAATTGAATATCATACACCTAAAACAGAGATCGTATGCAAAATTTACGACCTCGGGAAGTTGATGTACTAACTTACCCAAACGGGGCCCACATGACTTTTGGCGCTTCATCTCCTAGGGTGAGGTTTTTTGATGTCTAGGGTTTCTGGCATTCCTGTTTATTATAAAAATGGCTTTAGAGCCTCATTTTAATCATGTTCTTGCGAATGAGCGCAACTGTCACATCTCTTCTTAGAGATAATCTGCCACCATTCGAGCAAGCTTGTTTCCACTGCATTTTATAATTTCATCTTATTTCCTTATTGAATAGAAAACCAGTTTTATTGTATCTCTGTTATTTTGTGTTAAGAACCTGTTAATAATCTGTAGTCATTTCATTCTACTCATAAAATTTGGATCAGTGGTATCAGAGCAATCTACTCCTTGTCGTCTTAATGCATGTCCCCAACGAGGTCAGAGTACAAAGAGTTGGGTCTCGAGCTTGTTTCTCTTGAGGAAAAAAGATCTTGCAAACCCAAGCGACCTCTCATGGTAGGAGAAAATAAATCTGATAGGAAAGAAGATCCTTTCAAATTATTGATTGAGGAATCCCTCACGCAACAAAGGAACGAGATGATGGATAGTTTCACGCAAATCCTTCGACGACTCCCAACATGTGATGCATCTTCTTCGAGAAGAGGCGCCACACCCTTCAAGGTACAAATAAACTTCGATATTTCTATATTTAAAGGTCAAATAGATGCATATGCTGTAGAAAAGTGGTTGAATCTACTAGAAGGGTATTTTTCTATCCATAACTTTTCGAATAGAGAAAAGATTACTTTTGTGCTCCTCAAAGTCATTCCCCATGTCAAATATTGGTGGGAAACTTTCTTTGAGAAAAAGGAAACATAGGAACACTCATTATTTACAGTCACGACCACCTGGAATTCCTTCAGGGATGTTATTAAAGAACAATACTACCCTGTCAGAATTTATGATGACCTATATACCAAATGGACCACACTGCGACAAGAAAGAGACCAAGCAGTGCCAGATTTCACGAATATCTTTCATACCTTGCACACCAAGATGGGTATCAAATATTCATAGAAACATCTGGTGCTCAAGTATCATGGTGCTCTACATAGATACATCTAGACCGAAATGGAATTTTTGGACATCTCATCCTTGGGTGCGGCCTACCGATATGTCATTAAAATCGAGCAGAAGCCCAAACAGAAGACGTGGCAATTTGGGCCTGGGAACCTTGCACAACAAAATCTAGGAAAGGGTGGCCCCAACCCATAGAACAAAGGATAGAGAAAATATGGACATTATCAGGACAACCAGTCCAAGCCGCAAGCAAAGAAGGACACCAGAAAGACAAAGAAAGATACCTGGAAGTGGTGTAACTTCCATAAGATCCCTTGGAATAACACTGCTGACTACTGCTCAAAGAAGTTGGCGGTGGCCAAAGTGAAAGCCTCTGACTCAGATGCAGGTTCAGACTTTGAAAAAGAACCAGAAAGGGTAAGAAGGATCATTGACGTGGAACCCAGTGCCACTATTGCTACCACCAAGCTCCATCCTATTGAACCAAATGAGATAGAAGAAGGAGAACGTCTCTTCCATTCACATATGTGGGTAAAAGGCACCCTGTTGCACTTCATCATGGATAGCAGTAGCCAGAAGAACCTCATCTCAGTTGAGGTCATCAAGCAGCTGGCCCTACCGACAAAACTGCACCCACAACCCTACACCATTGGATGGCTCCACCAAGGAAGCAATATCTGTGTCAACCAACAATGTCGATTGTCGTACAACATCAAGCCCTTCAAAGATGAGGTATTATCTGATGTTACTCCTCTCAAAGTTCATGATGTTCTTTTGGGCCAACTTTTTTTATCGAAACTTCATGTTGTATATGAGTCTAGGCCTCGTAGTGTTATTATTACATTGAACAGGAAATTGTACAGGATACCCGAGGCAATCCCACATAGTGTTATTTCCTTGATCTCTGCTAAGCAATGCATGAAGGTCATCTCTCAGACAGGGAATTTTTTCTTCTTCGTGATTCACTCTCAGAATAAGCGAAAGATCACGGCCACATCCAGGGTCTCCATGGTTGACCTCTCCACATAGTAGAAGCAAGTAGATAAGGTCATGGAAGAATACTCAAATATCTTCTCCTCACCTACCAGGGTACCTCTGCACTACCAGGTCAAGCACCCCATCGATCTGACCTCCGATGCACCGCTTCCCAATGGGCCAATCTATCGCTTCTCTCTATTAGAGAATGAGGGGATCAAGAGACAGATCCAAGAAATGCTCCACAAGGTGCACATCAATCCCATCTCATCACCTTGTGGGATCCCAATCATGCTGGTACAGAAGAAAGATGGAACTTGGCAACTCTACATTGATTACCAGGCTCTGAATAAAATCACAGTCAGAAGTCGGTACCCGATTCCTCAAATCGATGACCTCCTTGATCAACTCATGGGGGCCAAATACTTTAGTAAGATTGATCTGAAGTCTGGTTACCACCAAGTCCCGATAGAACACATAGATGTATGGAAAACCACCTTCAAGTCAAAGGAAGGCCTTTTTGAATGGTTGGTCATGCCCTTTGGTTTGACAAATGCTCCAGCCACTTTCATGAAGATGATGGATGATATCCTGCAACCATTCACCAATACTTTTGTAGTGGTGTATCTGGATGACATTCTCATTTACAACAAGACTTGTGCCAAAAACTTGCAGCATATTCAACAGGTTATGCACACCCTACAGCAGCACAAGCTATATGACAACTTGGAAAAATGCTCCTTCGACATGGACAGGGTCCATTACTTGGGATACATAATTGATTAGCATGGTGTACATGTGGATCTAGCCAAGATCCAAGTCATCTTTGAGTGGCCAGCCCTAACCACACTGACTGAGCTTCAGAGCTTCTTAGGCCTTGCCAATTTCTACCACAGGTTTGTGTTTGGATTCTCCCATATTGCATGGGCCCTTGGCCAAATAACCATGGGTGGTGGTAAGGTGAAATTTACAAGGGGGCAGTCCCAAAAATAAGTGTTCAACGATTTAAAGCAGTGCTTGTGCTCATCCCTAGTACTTTCACTACCAGACCTGCAGCAGCCCTTTGAGATCGAGATATATGCTTCAGACTACGCAGTGGGCATCATTTTCACTCAACACAGCCACCCCATTCCCTATCATAGTGAGACAGTATCAGATGTTGTCTATAAGTACCCTAATTACGACAAAGAAATGTACTCCATTGTGCAATCCTGCCACCAGTGGAGACATTACATTCTTGGGAAGGAGACAATCATCCACACTGATCATAAGCCATTGCAGTTCATGTAGATGCAAGGAAAATTGCAGAAGGATAGCCATCAAAAGTGGTCCACATAATTGCAGCAATTCCACCTCAACATCAAATATAAAACAGGAAGCACCAATCGCGTCATTGATTTCCTCAGCAGACCGCCAGTCATGGCACTCACCACGGTTCTAGACTCATGCATCCATGAGACTTTTGGATGGCCCCAACTCTATGAGACAGACCCAAACTTTGCCACCACCTACCAATTGTTGGGTGCAAACGCAGTTGTTGATAATTTCCATCTTCAGGATGGATTGTTGTGTCGTCTGGGCCATATCTATGTTCCATCAAGCGAGTGAGTGAAGCTAATATGGGAAGCCCACTTACAGTGATGTGGCAGTACACTTCGGCATAGAAAATATAGTGGAAACACTACATAAACATTTCTACTGGTTGAAACTTCGACAGGAGGTCAGTAAGTATATCAGGTCTTGCACTTCCTGCGCTATTACCAAAACCACCACTAAGAAACAAGGCCTATACACCCCTCTTCCTAATCCTGACAGGCCATGGGAATCCATATCAATGAACTACATGTCAGGCCTCTCATCCACCAAGTGGGGAAATGACTGTGTTTTTGTGGTTTTTGATCATTTTTTTAAGATGGCGATTTTGGTTGCCTACAAGAAGAACATCATAGTAGAGGCCACTACAAATATCTTATTTGAACGAGTCTGGGTACATTTTGGAATCCCACAAACCATTGTCTTAGATTGAGATAGTCGATTTATCAACAGATTTTGGTTGAGCCTTTGGTCACTGCTAGACACCAAGCTCACCAAATCCATGGCCTTCTACCCCCAGACAGATGGCCGAACTGATGTCATCAATCAAATGATTGTGCATATCCTTTGCATGTATAATTCAAAGAACCCTCGCACATGGGATGAGGGCCTTCCCTATGTACAAAATAGCTACAACTAAGTTGTACATAGCTCAACCGGACACAACCCCTTTTAGGTGGGGTTGGGATTCCAACCATTGGGACCCATAGATGTTGCACTTCCCCTTGCAGTTACCTCGACCGAATCATCTCCTGCTCCAACTGAAGCTGACAAAGCCACTCGGTTCATTAAGTGGATCCAACACATCCACCAATAGGTTCATGATATCCTACAAAAGTCCAATGACAAGTACAAACAGTGCCATGATCAACATTGGGTGCCACATAAGTTTCAGGTGGGCGACAAAGTTTGGTTGCACTTGCAGAAAGAATTTCTTACAAGACCCCATCAGAAGATTTACCCACTCCGTTATGGGAAATACACCATCACCAAGGTCATGGGGGGTAATTATTTTGAGCTCAACATTCCTCCTTTCCTTGGCCTACACCCATTGTTCAATGTGGATCTCCTTCGCCCTTATTTCCCACCATTATTGGACACCTCAGACGTAGCAAAGCAGGTGAAACCAAAAAATCTCAACCCTGAATGCATACAACAAGAATCCAATGATCAGATTGTGGAAACATAAATCAACGTCACTCGACAACAAAGGATCTAGCTTTATCGAGTCATCAAAGCATGGCAGCTCCTGCACCAAGGCAAGTGGCTCACCCGAGGCCAAATTCAACAAAAATTTCCTCATCTGATGAGGGAACTCAACAAAATGGACACCATTGATTCCTAAGGAGGGAGGATTTATCTAGGTGGATATCAGTGGCCACCCACCTCTTCCAACTGGCTCAAAACAGTTTTCTGACAATTCTGGCAATTTGTTATTTTTAGTAGTTTTAACTTCCGGGGCCATTTTGAGGGCCTGAATGAAGGTTTTCCAGGATAGATATTTTAAATGATATTATAAGAATGATTGAGCCCCCAAAATGAATCTCCTCAACGATACCTTTCCAATGGGCTATCATACGCCTAAAACAGAGATCGTATGCAAAAGTTACGACCCCGAGAAGTTGATGTACTAACTTACCCAAACGGGGCCCACGTGACTTTTGGCGCTTCATCTCCTAGGGTTAGGTTTTTGGATATATAGGGTTTTTGGAATTTATGTTTATTATAAAAAGGCCTTCAGAGACTTATTTTAATCATCTTCTTGAGAATTACATTCGTCATATCTCTTCTCAGAGATAAGCCGCCACCAATCCAACAAGTTTGTTTTCCGCTGCATTTTACAGTTTCATCTTATTTCCTTATTGAATAGAAATTTAGTTTTACTGTATCTCTGATATTCTGTGTTAAGCATATTTTAATAATATGTATTCATTTCTTTATGCTCATAAAATCCAGATTAGTGGTATCAAAGCGGTCTTCTCCTTGTCGTCTTAATGCATGTCCCCAACGAGGTCAAGGTACAAAGAATTGGGTCTCGAGATTGTTTCTCTTGAGGACAAAAGTTCTCACGCGCCCGAGATACCTCTCATGGTAGGAGAAAATAAATATGATGGGATAGGATATCCTTTCACAATGTTTCTTGAGGAATCCCTCACGCAATAGAGGAATGATATGATGGATAGTTTCTCCCAAATCCTTCGACGACTACCAATAGGCGACACATCTTCCTCGAGCGGAGGCGCCACCCCCTTCAAGGTACAAATAAAATTCAATATTGCTATATTTAAAGGTCAGATAGAAGCATATTTTGTAGACAAGTGGTTGAATCTACTAGAAGGGTATTTGTCTATCCATAACTTTTTGAATAGAGAAAATATTACTTTTTCAATCCTCAAAGTTGTTCCCCATGTCAAATATTGGTGGGAATCTTTTTGTGAGGAAAAGGAAATAGAGGAACCCTCATTATTTACAGTCGCAACCACCTGGGAATCCTTCAAGGATGTTATTAATGAACAATACTACCCTTTTGGAAGTTATGATGACTTGTATACCAAATGGACCACACTACGACAAGAAAGATACCAAGCAGTGCCAGAGTTCACAAATATATTCCATACCTTGTGCACCAAGATGGGTATCAATGATTCAAAGAGACATCTGGTACTCAAGTATTGTGGTGATCTGCATAGTTACATTGAGACCGAAATGGAATTTCTAGACATCTCATCATTAGGCACGGCCTACCAATATGACATCAAAATTGGGCAGAAGCTCAAACAAAAGACGCGGAAATTTGGGCCTGTGAACCCCTCGTAGGAAAATCTAGGAAGGGGCGGCCCCAACCAACAAAACAAAGGACAGAGAAAATATGGATAGTATCAGGACAACCAATCTAAGCTGCAAGCAAAAAAGGACACTGAAAATACAAAGAAAGATATCGGGAAGTGGTGCGACTTCCATAAGAGCCCTTGGCATAACACTGATGACTGTCCCTTGAAGGAGTCGCTGGTGGCCAAAGTGAAATCCTATGAATCAGATGTAGGTTCTGACTCTGAGTTAAAACTAGAAAGGGGAATATAGATCATTGACATGAAACCCAATGCTATCGTTGCTACCACCAAGCTCCAGCCTGGTGAACCAGACGATCCAGAAGAAGGCGAGCACCTCTTCCATTCATAGATGTGGGTAAAAGGCACCTCGATGCAATTCATTGTTGATACCAGTAGCTAGAAGAACCTCATCTTAGCAGAGGCCTTCAAGCAGTTGGCCCTACTGATAATGCCACACCCACAACCCTACACCATTGGATGGCTCTACCAAAGAAGCGATCTCCACGTCAGCCAATAGTGTTGATTGTCATATGACATCAAGCCCTTCAAAGACGAGGTATTTTTTCATGTTGCTCCTCTCGAATTTTGTAATGTTCTTTTAGGACAACCTTATTTATGGAAATGTCATGTTGTATATGAGTCTAGGCCTTATAGTGTTATTATTAGTTTGAAAATAAAATTGTACAGCATACCCGAGGTAGTCCCTCCTAGTGATATTTCTTTTAGCTCTGCCAAGCAATGCAGGAAGGTCATCTCTCACATTGAGAAATTTGTCTTCTTCGTGATTCACTCTCAGAGTGAGAAATATCGCAGCCACATCCAAGGCCTCTGTAGCCAATCTATCCACACAATAGAAGAAATTGGATAAGGTCATGGAATAATACTCAGATATATTATCATCTCCTACTGGGGTACCTCTACACTGCTAGGTCAAGCATCCCATCGATCTAACCCTAGGTGCACTGCTACCCAATGGGCCAGTCTACCACCACTCTCTATTAGAAAATGAGCAGATCAAGAGGTATATCCAAGAAATGCTCCACAAGGGGAACATATGTCCCAACTCATCATCGTTTGGGAGCCCAATCATGTTGGTGCAGAAGAAATATGGGACATGGCAAATTTGCATTGATTACAGGTCCCTGAATAAAATCACAGTCCAAAATTGGTACCCGATTCCCCGAATCGACGACCTTCTTGATCAACTCATGGGGGTCAAATACTTCAATAATATTGATCTAAAGTCTAGCTACCACCAGGTCCCAATAGAACAGACAAATGTATGGAAGAACGCCTTCAATTCAAAATAAGCTCTTTTTGAATGGATATTCATGCCCTTTGGTTGGACAAATGCTCCAGCAACATTTTAGGATGATGGAAGATATCCTATGACCTTTCACCAACACTTTTTTTATGGTGTATCTGGATGACATCCTCGTCTACAGTAAGACTTGGGAAGAACACTTGCAGCATATTCAACAGGTTTTGCACACCTTGTGGTAGCAGAAACTATATGAAAACTTGGAAAAATTCTCCTTCGGCATGGACAAGGTCCAATACTTAGGCTACATCATTTATCAACATGGTGTGCAGGTGGATCCAACCAAGATCTAGGTCATCTGTGATAGGCTAGCCCCAATCACACTCACTGAACTTCAGATCTTCTTGGGCCTCGCCAATTTCTATCGCAGGTTCGTGTTGGGATTCTCTCATATCGCATCGGCCCTCAGCCAAGTAACTAAGGGTAGTGGTAAGGAAACATTTTTCTGGGGCATTTCCCAACAACAAGCCTTCAATGAAATGAAGAAGCGTTTGTGCTCATCCCCAGTAATTTCATTATCGGACCTACAACATCCCTTTGAGATCAAGAGAAATGCTTCAGACTATGTTGTGGGCATCGTTCTCACTCAACACGACCAACCCATGGCATATCATAGTGAGACACTATCAGATGTTGTTCGTAAGTACCCTACTTATGAAAAATAAATGTACTCCATGTTGGAAATACTAAAACAACTGAGAGGGGGGGGTGAATCAGTTGTATATAAGCTTAAACAATTTTAAGTCTGTTAAAACATTATTAATCTTTCTTCATGTGGTCATCAACAATATACAACATATGAACAGTAAAAGTAAAGACCATCAGTCACATGAAATACACACAGAGACAAATTTTCACGAGGAAACCCATAAAGGGAGAAAACCTCTTCTTCTTCGAAATGATAGGCAGTCTTTTATAGTTCTGTACATCATTTACAATTGAGCACCAA
>JASDQU010884865.1:16236-27174 GCA_032191745.1 Picea mariana
GCGCAACCTTGAGTAATGTAGACATGATGAACTACATAAACACTTTATTGTGTGCCTAGTTGAATTCCTTGTATCAGCTTTGTATCTTAAGTAGTTCCTAATATTTTGAATTGTTCGTTTATTTACATAGACATAATGTTCTTTTAGTCACTTATGGTTGAATTTAGTCTTGAATTTTAGACTAGGATTGGTTATGGGTATAGATATCTTCATGCGTTAGACCAATTAAATTGTTAAATGTTATTGACACTTGTTGTATGTTGCACAGGTGGTTTATTATTGTTCATGGAAATTATAGTGATGCTGAAAAATGAATAGATCGAACACCTATATATATTGTCATTAGATTAATTGTCATATATTCATATAATTGTCGTAACGAATAATTTATTATCTTTGTTTATAAAAAAAAATGGGTTATGCTACTTCTTTTTATTTTCTTACCTTGTGTTGTGTATGGAGGGATGTTACATATGGTATAAGAGCTGGTTCAACTCTATGATACCTAACCTGTTATGCCTTCCACTATTTTATATTAATAGTTAAAGATGTATCTCTAATATAATTTGAAAGTATTCCATACAGGTATCATGGTTAGAGGATGGAATATGAGTAGACATCGAGGTGCGGGAGGAAGAGGTACGGTACCTTTGAGTGCATCCACACTAGAGGGATATGCTCCACAGGGAGAAGAGAAAACCACTGAGCAGGAGCAGGTTGAAGTGGGAGATGTGGTAGGTATGATGAAATTCTTTCAGAGGATGTTAGAGGCATTGATAAATTGCCTTGATCAGGATGAGGGCAGGGAGTCTGTACCCAATGAGGGTTCACAATGCCCTCCTCTAGTTGGTAGTAGTGTTCATAGAGAACTCGAGAAGGTAAAATTTACTGATTTCTGGGGTTCCACAGACGGTTTAGCTGTCGAGGCATGGTTGGAGAATATGGCAATGTGCTTTGCACTACGTGATTTTACCTCCAACATGAAGGTCTACATGGTGGTCTTTCAACTGAAAGGGAGTGAGCGTTTTTGGTGGAAGACACTCTTACCACAACTGAATATGGTCGTTGAAGACGTGTTATGGGAATTGTTCAAGGAACGATTTTGAGACAAATACCTTTCTAATGAGTTCATTGAGCACCAACTTAATGAGTTCAACACTTTACGACAGGGTAGTCATACAGTACCATAGTATGAGGAAAGGTTCTTCGAGTTTCTTAGATACACTCCACATCTGAACACTAAGAAATTAAAGGTTAACAAGTTTGTGTTTGGTCTCAACTTAAAAATTCATGCTAAGGTGAGCATCTTGAAGCCTCAGAATTTTCACAATGCAGTGTAGAAATCCTTCATCGCTGAAGAAGATTTGAATAGTGGGGGTAAAGGTAGGACTCCTTTCAAACTGACCGGGCAGATGTCACAGAGAATGCCAGAACAACAGACACCTTTTAGACACACTTCTGGGCATCATGATACACCCAAAGGAACTATATTTTCTATGCAACATAGACCGAATACCAATCATAGGACTCTGTATAGAGAACCCGCATAGTAGTAGTAACAATATAGAGCTTTTCCTTATAAACAATTGGGGCCTCAGAACCCTAAACCAACAAATTATTCTTCTGGAACAAGGAGCACCATCCTTAAGAAAAAATATTGGACTTATGGAGAGCCACACTACCAGAGATATTATCCTATTGAGAAGGCAAGAGCTGTCGGATCAGCAGGATAGACGATAGTGGGAAATTTGGGCAAGGCCCATAGGATTCATGTATTGGTTATTAACTGCCAGGTCGAGCATCAATCTACAGTGCTCAAGACTTCATGTATGATAGTTGATCAACAATTTAGTGTTTTGATAGATCCAAGAGCTACTGAGAGTTTTATATCTAGTGTCATGCTTAGAAGAATTAAGGTTAAGGCAGTCCAACAAGATGAGTTTAGATATGTGGAAATGGCATCTGGTCCCAAGAAAAAGGTTGGAGGAAAGGTAAAGGATTCTAACGTTAAGTTGGGTGATTTTGTCACAAGTGTAAACCTATATGTCACAATCTTGGGTTCTTACAACATTGGGATTGGAATGGATTGGTTAGAATCAAACAACACGATACTTAACTGTAAGATGAAACAATTAAATTTGATTGATGATTTTGGACAGAGTAGAGTAATTGTGGGAAGAAAACAAGGAGTGTCGTTCATATTTATTTCTTGTCTACAATTACAGAAAAGCATGTGCAAGGGATGTAAGGTGTACATTATTATAGTGCTTAATGATAAAGGTGACGCAGAAGGATTGAAAGACTTTCTTGTAGTATCAAAATTTGATGATGTTTTTTCTGAGGAACTACCAGGTTTACTGTCAGAAAGAGAATTGGAATTTACTATAGATTTGAAATTTGGAACATAACCGATTCCTAGAACGAGATATCAGATGTCGACACTGGAATTGCAAGAGTTAAAAATGTAATTGAAGCATGTACTAGACTTGGGACTTATACATCAAAGTGTATCACCATGGGGTGCGCCAGTGATTTTTGTAAGAAGGAAGGATGGATCGTGGAGGCTTTGCATTGACTATCGTCAATTAAACAAAGCCATGATCAAAAATAAATATCTGTTACTGAGAATTGATTATTTATTTGATCAAATAAAGGGAGCGACATTGTTTTCAAATATTGACCTGGATCAAGGTACCACCAATTGTGAATTAAAGAGGAATACATTCCTAAAACATCGTTTAAGACAAGATTCAGAAATTATGAATTTACTGTATTACTGTTTGGATTGGCGAATTCCTTGGGTGTATTCATGAGTTTAATGAATGGAGTATTCCATGAGTATTTTGATAAGTTCATACAAGTATTTATTGATGATATACTGATTTACTCTCAGACAAGAGAGGAGCATGAAAAACACCTAAGATTAGTGCTACAATGTTGAAGAGAAAACAAATTGTATGGAAAGATGTCAAAATGTTCATTTTATTAGACAAAGATTCACTATTTGGGACACATTATTTATGGAGAAGGTATTGTTGTGGATCCGACTAAAGTTGAGGCTATTATGGACTGGCCAACACCAACGAATGTGCAAGAAGTACATAGTTTTATGGGATTAGCAAGTTATTATCGATGCTTTGAAGTATTTTCAAAGAGAGCAAATCCAATTATAGAATTGTAGAAGAAGATTAAGAAATTCGTATGGACAGAGAAATGCATGGAAGCATTTCAAAAACTAAAGGAAGTATTAACGACAACATTGATACTGAAGGTTTCAGATATGGAAAAGGAATTCTTGGTATGAACAAATGCATACAAGGAAGGATTGGGCGAAGTATTAATGCAATACAGTCNAAGGAAGCTAAGAAATCGTGAAAAGAATTATGCTATGCATGAATTGGAATTGTTAGTGATTGTTAATGCCTTGAGAGTTTGGAGACATTACCTTATTGGACGAAAATTCGAGTTAAAAAATGATCATTGTGGGTTGCAACACATTTTTACTCAGAGTGAATTGAATGCCCAACAAAGGCGTTGGTCGAAACTTTTAAGTGAATACGATTTTGAGATCACATATACCAAGGGAAAAATTAACAAAGTAGAAGATGCGTTGAGTCGGAGACCTCACATTTTCTCAGCAATACCACTACAAACTTTGTGGAAGGGGGGCACCTCCTTTAGATCCTTCACCTGTGTGACCGAGGGATCATGTCCATGGCCTTAACCAATTCATGTCTAAGAGATTAGCGTGTAGTCCATGAGAATTTTTGGAGGACCCTGTGCTACGTCTGAAAGGAGCTAAGAATTTATGGCTTAGGAACTCCAGGAGTTCAGAGCTCCGGGGTGTTATGACCTTACCATTTACAAATAGACTAAAGACAACTTATGTTACAATTACGCACGAGCTTGACCAACGTCTGGTGGTTTTCCTAACCGTGGCAGATAGACTTGTTCCACCGTTAAGCCCTGATCAATTTCCTAGTCACAAATTGACGTGAGCCATGGATCTGGGGAGTCCATTGAGAACCCCTCTTAATAGCCGATCAACCAATAGAGAGACTCACATATGATACTTTGGTGAATTCCTACTCCAGGAGAGCGGAGCGACCATAACACAGAAACCTCCGAAGGCCAGAGCTATGAAGTAACGAGGACCATAGATCCATGGAAACTTTGGGATCTCCCATGATCATATATCTAGACCATGGTTATCCTAACATTGACTACTCTGGGAGTAAGGACGAAACCACACATCGAATCCCTCAAACGTCGAAGTTACAAAGTAACGAAGGTCATAGATAAATGGATTTATGTGAATGCATCTCGACCGTGAGACCTAATGGTGTCGAAAGGCCATCATTTCATAGTGACATGGCACACTGATGTCAAAAAGGGTGATGTGGACCCACGATTGACGTGCCACATTTCACCTTGATTTGTATGTTTCACAGACCCTATGTTTCCATTAAAACATCACACATGTCACCCACTGTAAGGTCTATGTGTCATCTTTGCCTTGCCACATGTCACCCCTCACACATACTTTCTTGGTCCATCTAGCAGGTGGAGTGCTTAAGACCCACCTTTTCTTGCCTCTGCGTTTAATATGTCACCACATGCGAGGGTGGACCCTTCAGGAGTCTAGGACTTCAGGACTCCATAGGTTTAGGGTGTAGTGTCATAGACAAGTCAAAAGGCCCGAAGGTCAGAGCCATGTTGAGAGATTTCAGTCTCCTTCGAGAGTTCTAGAAATCAGGGCTCCGGAGGACAGGTGTGTAGAATGGAGAAGGGATGTTCAACACTGAAGTGACGAATGTCGAAATTCCCTCTAGCTTATGTGTTAAATGAGGATCAATTTCCGCCATCGAATTGGACTGTGGGTGAATTTCCACTGCAAATGTAGGTATTTGGAGAAGGTATGAGCAATATGGACCCACGTAGCCCTCAACTAATAGTGTCCTAAGAGATTCAAGATACCATAACTTGCAATCTAGAGCTCATATTTGAGCCTGGTAGAAGTCGTTAGAAAGCTATGGGTGAGTAGAAGAGGATGGAGACCTCAGACAGAGGATTCAAGATGGATGATCAGAGTAAGTAAAATTTTGATGCCCCATCCCTAGAAAGGGTACTTAGGGGTTAGGTGTGTTACAAATTGGTATCAAAGCGAGCACCAACACTTGGCCTTCTTGGGCTAATGAACGAGTCAGTTAAAAATATTATTAGAGACCCGTTAAGGATAACAACCTATCTTAATCCATTCCTAAGAGGCTTATTTAAACCTATACTGAAGGAAGGAATGAAGCTTTCTTTTGTCGTATATGTTTTTGAAAAAAAAAATATGAACTGTGTGTTGATTCATAAACTAGTAGATCATTAACTAACAATTTTTTTTTTATCATCACTCAAACAGTCAGTGGACCGCAGGAAAACTACAACATAAAGGATGGTGACACACCATGAATTGGGGGAAATATCCCACAATAAAGATGAAACTCCTCTAGATCTGGCTGAAACCATGAGAAGCCTCATGGTAGAATTACAGATTTGTAAGGTTGACAATGAAAGGATGATAAAAGAGTAGGAAAATCAAACTAATATTAACACAATCTTACTTCAAATCTTATCAGATATACAAAGGCAACTACAACATGGACCAACAACCAGTCATGTGGACAGATATTACTAATAAAACCCAAAGTCCACCTAAGATAAGAAAGCATGGTCCTGAAAGTGACCACACAAGGAGGAGCACCTCAAAGAAGGCCCAACATGGAGCCAAGCGACACTCATCGGAAGAATCTTCTGGTGAGGAAACTGATAACTCCAAGAGATATTCTAGTAGCGAAACTAGTTCACATTCCCATAGGAGAGGAAAGAATAGGAAACATTGCAAGAGTCGTGACCCTGAAGAGTTCAAGAAATCCAAAACACCCACTTTCGATGAAGAGATCAAGAAGGGGGAAGAAGCAGAAGTTTGGCTGCTTGTATTGAATAAGTACTTCAAATTTCATGACTACTATGAGAACTTAAAAGCTCGAATAACCATTTTCAACCTGAATGGAAAGGCCTCCATTTGGTGGGAGGACCTTAGGAATGTGAAAGGAATCCATGAGAAGGACTTGTAATGGAAACATTTTGAGAAATATTTCAATAAGAAGTATCTGTCAGAGAAATATTTTGATGGGAAGAACAAGGAGTTCTATGAACTCAAGTTAGGGAAACTCACAATAGATGAATATATCAACAAATTTATTGAGTTGATAAGGTATATTCCCTACATAAAGGATTAAAAATTAAATATGCAATGATTTACTAGTGGATTACCTCAGTCCTTCCAGGACATAATTGAATTTGATGAACCAAATACTTTAGAAGACACTATTCGGAAGGCAAGGTACTACTATGAGAAATTCAAGAACAAGACAGAACCTCCTGAGGACTGGAAAAAGAAAAGTATTCCAGGAGTCAAGAAGAAGGGGTTCAAACCCTAAATATATAATAACCATGGAAAATGTTCTAAGATGAGCCTTCCTACTAAAAGTGTATATCAACAAAATTTCCCCCCTCAAAGTGGATGTAAACCCTTTGGAGCAGCCTCAGGTAAGATTGATAAAACAAAGAGAAAACCCTTGAAATGTTGGGGTTGTGGAGAATAACATCTGCTGAGGGAATGCCCATATAGGCAACAAAACAATAGGAGGGTATACAACGTACAAGAGGATACCATAGTCAATGATGTGGCTAGGAGCATGCCACAAATTTATGCAACCTTGGATAATAGATAAGTTGACCACCAAGCTTCAGTGGTGGAGATGGAAGGTATGATTGTCAACCATCTAGTTTCCATTTTAATTGACCCTGGTTCTAATTTCAGTTATGTTTCCCCTCAAACTGTTGAGAAATGTAAATTGCAACAAGTTAAACATGTTAAATCATGGTTGGTACAACTAGCCACGAGAACCAAAAGAAGAGTAACAAAGGTCATACCAGCATGCCAATTCATTATGAATGGATTACCCACCAGGGATGATTTTAAGGATGGAAATTTATTTTAAAATGTAGAAACCTTGGCCAATATTACTAATCCTTCATATGTCAACTATAAATGTTTGGCGACATTTTTGTAAAAATATTCAAATTTCTAAGTATTTTATATAGTTTTTATAAACTTTTGGCGATTTTTAAAGTAAAAGAATTTTATCCTATAGAATTTAGGTGAATTATTTTTAAAATAGAGAATCTCGTTTTTGGAAAAACATGGAAAATTAGCCCATGAGCGAAATTTAGCCCCTAAAATCATCCATGTTACCCACCCAAGCAACCCTAAACATACTCCCTTTAGGATCTTATGACCTTCTGATTGGCATGGACTGGTTGGATGCCCATAAAACCAAGTTGGACTATTACAATAAAACTTTGGAGTGTGAAGATGAAGAAGGGAGAAAAATAACCCTACAGGGGATTCAAAATACTGTTTCAGTCAGACAAATATCAACCCTTCAAGTGAAGAAGTATTTCATAAGAGGTTGTCCTTTGTATGCAATACAAGTGTTGGAATCTATTGAGAACAAAAAACCAAGCCTAGAGGATCATCCCATATTGGGAGAGTATAAATATGTGTTTCCAAAAGAGGTACCAGGTCTACCTCCAAGAAGATATATTTATTTTTCAATAGAACTTGCAGCGGGAGCAGTGCTAGTTTCTAGAACACCTTATAGAATGAGTACACCAGAGATAGTTGAGATCAAACTATAGATAAAGGAGATGATGGACAAAGGATACATTCATCCTGGTGTGTCTCCATGGGGAGCACCAACCTTGTTTTTGAAAAATAAGGATGACACACTTAGTTTGTGCATATACTATAGACAACTTAATAACATGACCATTAAGAATAAGTATCCCTTGCCAAGGATCGATGACTTGTTTGACCAATTAAGGGGTGCTACAATTTTCTCCAATATTGAATTGAGGTATGGATACCATTAGATCTGAATTAAGGATGAAGATATGGTCATTATGAATTTGTGGTGGTGCCATTTGGGCTAACCAATGCACCAAACACTTTTATGTGCTTAGTGAATAATGTACTAAGTAAGTTCTTGGACATATTTGTATTGGTTTTCATTGATGATATCCTAATCTATTATAAGAATAGGAAATATTATGAAGAACATCTCAAACTAGTGCTTCAAGTGCTAAGAGAACATCAACTCTATGCTAAGTTTAGTAAGTTTGACTTTTTCCAAAAATAAGTCCATTACTTAGGCCATGTTATTTTTGAATAAGGAGTGGTAGTTGATCCTGACAAGATCAAATCCATTATGGATTGGCCTACCCCAAAGGATGTATGTGATATTAGATCCTTTATGGACCTAGAAGGATACTATAGGAGATTCATAAAGGGATTTTCCAAGATCGGTTTCCCAATCACCTCCCTTCGAAAAAAGGGACTTAAATTACTTTGGACATCAAAATGTGAAGAGAGATTCCAAGATATGAAATTCCTTCTAACCAATGCACCTGTGCTGAAGATTGCAGACCCAAACAAGGAATTCCTTGTGTGTACAGATGCCTACAAGGAAGGGCTCGGAGGAGTCCTTATGCAAGGAGGGCATGTAATTTTATATGAAGCCATAAAATTGAATAAGCATGAAATCAATTATGTGACCCATGATCTAGAATTGTATTCCATGGTACATGCTTTAAAAATGTGGAGGAATTACCTCCTGGGTAGAATATTTGTGCTTATGACAGACCATTGTGGGTTGAGATATTTGTTTGATCAACCAAAGCTCAATGCTAGACAAGCTAGATGGATGTCTCTCCTTAGTGAGTTTGATTTTAAAATCAAACATATCAAAATAAAGGAAAATAGGGTGGTTGATTACCTTAGAAGAAGTATGAAAGTGATTCACTTGGCAGCTATAATCACCTGTGAAATAGATGTTAGGGAGAGAGTCAAAAGTGCACAAGAAACATATGCATTTTTCAAGACTATAAAATCATACTTAGAACAAGAGCCCGCGGGGATGAAGTATGAGGATTATCAATTGCTGAATGATGACCTTCTAACTTAAAAAGGTAGATTGTATATCCCAAATTGTGATGACTTGAATAGGATCATGATGGATGAACTACAAAAAATACCATATACTGGTCATCCTGGTTATCAAAAGATGATCACAACCAATAGGAAACTATTTTATTGGCCAGGACTGAAAAAGGACATAGTTGATTACTTAGCCCAATGTTTGGATTTTCAATAGGTTAAGGCGGAGCACTGACATCCATTAGGGATGTCGCAACCCCTACCAATTCTAGAATGAAAGTGGGAAACCTTCTCCATGGATTTCATCATAGGGTTACCAAAATCATGGTAGTTTTGGACAAATTGAGCAAGACCGCAATCATGGTAGTTGTGGAAAAACTTAGAAAGACTCCTCACTTCATTCTTGTCAAGTCAACTTGCAAGGCAATATATATTTCCAGTATTTTCATGAAAGAAATATTTAGACTGCATGGCATTCCTAAATAAATAATATCCGAACGAGATACAAAATTTACTTCAAGCTTTTGGAAAATTCTATTTGCTAGTTTTGAAACTAAATTGGTATTTAGTACATCCTATCATACTCAAACTGATGGATAGATAGAGAGGGTAAACCAAGTATTATAGGAAATGTTAAGGATGCATGTAATTCATCATCCTAAGAAGTGGGAATACTACCTACCACTAGTAGAATTTTCCTACAACAATGGCTATCAAGAGTCATTGAAGATGAGCCCTTTTGAGGACCTCTATGGTAGACAGTGCAAAATTTCAATCAGCTGGGATAACCTGGTAGATAGAATTACAATTGGGACAAACATGCTGAAAGAAATGGAACAACAAGTAATTCAGATAAAACAAAACCTGAAAGTGGCTTAGGATAGACAAAAAAAGGACTCCTAGAGAGTTCAAAACAGGGGATCATGTGTATCTCTGAGTTAGACCAAGGAAAAGCTCCTTGAGAATGGGAGCTAGTGCCAAGATGGGACCTCGGTATTGTGGACCCTTTGAAAATTTGGATAGAGTGGGGAATGTAGCATATAGGCTAGAACTTCCTCCCATAGTGAAGGCACATAATGTTTTCCATTTTTCATTACTGAAGAAATATGTACATGATTCTAAGCATATAATTCACTAGTTTGTGATTCAAGTGGAACTAGAGGGAGGATTCCTGCCATAACTAAAATGCATAATAGACAGAAAGGAAACCCCACTCAGGAAAAAAACCATTAAACATGTCAAGGTGCAGTGGAAACACTTTGGTCCATATGAAGCTACATGGTAAATGGAGGATGCAATGAAACAAACATACCCATTTTTGTTTACTTCTGTACATACATAACACATCGACATGTAGAACATCAAGGAAGATGTTCCTTTAAGGGGGAGGGGATTGTAATACCCTTGTTCCCCCCATCTTGTAAATTTAACTATAACTTTCCAAAAGACTATGGAAAACTAAAGATGTGTGAATGTTGGATTTGATGAACCTTTTGTTATAAAAGGTAATATATGTATTTCTTTTATTAATTAAAATGGATAGTGTTGTATAACTTCTGAAATGGGGGGTTTTCCAAGATATATCATGATGCTATGAGAGAGATGGTGAGGGGAACTATAAATGGTTGAGATGACCCCCACCAAACCAGTATGTTACTGGAATTAATTATTCAAACCCAGAACAATCCTCTAACCCAGAAATGAATTACCAGTCAGGCTGATAGTTGGAAAATTTCTCCTCAAGAGTTACTGAGAAGATGGGGCATAGTACGCATATTCAAGGCTTCCAAACATGACCACGAGATGGGGATTCAGACCCACACAATCGTTCTAATGAAGGAAAGAAAGGAAGTAATTTTTTGGGCAGAGGGAGATCTGCGAGGAAG
>JASDQU010884867.1:61134-77648 GCA_032191745.1 Picea mariana
TTAAAAGTTTTATTTTGTCAGATCATTAAAATTTTGGGTAGTCGTAGCGTACATCAGATATGGTAATTGTAGAATCATGGTCCAATAGGAGATATAGATGGAGGGCGTTAATATTTCATGAGAGGTTGCAACGTTATATTGTTGTTAATAATATTTATGTGGCGCAATAGCTCGATTTACGTACCTTAATTTACTCTGAGCTAGAAAGTAGGGGTTGTTGATTCTTTTAAGGGATGTTGAAATTGGGTTCGGTGTCGGAGTCCTCTTGTCATACGCCTTCCGTAAAGTGGGCAGTTGTTCTTCTTATGTATGTTGTACTTGATTATGGTCAGTTGTTGGTGGGTCTGTTGTGTCGGGTGGGATGTAGACGCCTCCATGTTCATTAGAACAGTCGCCAGCCCTGAGACCTTAAATGGTTAAAGACGATGGGAAACCGGGCTTGAGCGTTGATTATGTGTCTTGGAGGTCCTAACCGTGCAGGGTAGGACGGGAGGGAGGTCAGTCGTATTTAGTGGTCAGTTTACTTATGTTATGGTAGCATCTTGTTGGTCGTCGGTTGGCGACGTAGAGTTAAGGATGTTGTTACTTACACACGCGCGCACACACCTTAAACACACAAAAAGAAAAAAGAAAAAAAAAAAAAAAAATTCACCTGTTACTAGAATGGCTGTCGTAACGAGGCGGGTCGTTACACCTTTGGCCCTCCGCCCGATGCGGGGGAGCACTATGTTCCTTTATTTGTCTCAGAAATATCAAGTTATATCCTTTCTTTGGTTGGGTATCAGTGAACTTGTACTAGGGCCTTTGCCCCATTTAAGTCACTCAATATGCTACAATTGTATCCTATTAGAGATGCCATCCTACTGAAGATGTGTTTCTACCCCTTATTTTATGTCACTAGGGCCTAAAAGTAAACTTCATTAGACATGATTTTGCCCCGTACCTAATTGCTCTACCCCAAATATAGGTATGTTCCTTATGTAATGAGCCTTAGGGATTTAATATTTATGCATGAGCCTTAGGTGTTTGTATAAAAATTTGCACTAGAAAGTTTGGTTATTTTTACAGTCTATTTTGCATCACTGGTGAATTAAGAGATTCTGTATCGCCATCTTCCACAAGCACCAAGTTTCAACATTTTTTATGAAGCAAGAGAACTTGATCCTGCATATGAGTCCAATAATGTATATTCATTCATTTCCATCATTACCTTTTTTTCATGCTAAGGGATTTCAAATTTCTCCTATCTGAGCATTGTAAAAACTAGAATTTTCATATAGGCGCTATGAAATGTGTTTTAGAAACTATGTTCTAGGGTTGTTGAACTGATATTTTTGACCAGTTGACTTCCACGAGGATTTTTGGGTGAAACAGGATGATTTTTAAAAACACAAAGGAGGTTATTGTCAATCAAGGACCTAATAACATTAGCCTCTTTCATTTTCTACACAGGTGTCAGGGATTGGGATATTCAAAGGAATATTTGAGCCATATTTTTTCAATTCTCATGATTTACTATTTGGGACATGCTTTTGTGAAATCTATTCTGGAAATATGGAGATGAATTTCCAGAAACCGAGAGAGGTTTTTCTAAAGAACAATATTACATGAAAAAATAGTTTTCATATTTTACATAGTTGTTATAGGTTGAGAATTACAAGTGTCATTTTGAAGCCTATTTTTTAGAATTTCCCCTCCTAAAAGCAGGAAATCAATTAAAACGTGTCCTTTTTTGTTTGTAACTGTTTCTATTTTGGGAAAGGGTTTGAATTTAGAATTGGTGATATGGAAAGGACCTATAGTGATATATATTTCATGGTACAAGAGTAGAGAAGGTTTATAAATAGATAAGGGAGGGGGCACAGTAATAGAAATAAAACTATTTTGTTTTTGAAGCTCTGTATACCTCACTGAAGAGCATGTATTTCAATTGATGTTGCTAATACTTATCTAGAAGAGAGTTATTTCATTTTCTTCTATTTTTTGGTTATGTGTGAAGGATTCATTCTATTGTTTTTATGTAGAAAAGGATTTGACTGTGTGAAGATATCACCATAAACTTATTTTAATACCTGAAGTAGGAGGATCTTTATTTATATAATTTTCTTCAGGGATTAGGCAGTTGGACCAAATGTACACATGCACTATTCTCTTTATGTTTCTTCATCATTCTTCTTTGCAAATTTTGTCTTGTTGTTTTTCATATTTGGATTAGACTTTCTCTGTGGGAACATGGTCTGATGTATGAATCATTGACATTGATGAAAAATTGTAATTATCTCCCTCTTACCTTTCAAAAACAAACTTGTTTTTACATTTTACTGATGGGCTCTAGGCTTGCTCCCCACAGTTTGGGAGCAACTCCTTGCGCTAACATTAGGGTTGTAATATTTATGCATGGTGTATTTAAGAATAATTCTTTATAAAACACAAAATTGGGTTATGAAATTGTGTATTGGTTTTCAAAAGTATAAATTTCAATTTCAAAAGTATTATTTTTGAGTAATTTTGAATCCAAAAATTGTGAATACTAAACTCCAAAAGTCTCAATTTCATTTTTTTTGTGAATTTCGATTCCAAAAGTGTAAATTATATTGCTTCATTGCATACCTCTTTTTCATATGGACATTGTAAAAATAAATGGTTTACTAATTCTCCATCCTTTTTACACATTATACACCATGTTGGATGATCCAGGTGGATATCGGTGGCCACTGACCTATTCCAACAAGATCCTCTTGTTCATTTTTAGTTCAACACGTTCTTATGTACTTCATTGTGATTGTGGGTTATACACTTCTAGGGATGTTTGAATCCATACACATCTTCTAGGTGGATAATCGTGGTCTCTCACCTAATCCAACTGCATTATTTTGTATGTTTTTATGTCATCACATCTTGTTGTACTTCCAGGGCCATTTTGATCCCCAAACAATGTTTTTTTTGCTCTACACAGTAAAATTGTAGACATAGTCAGAGTTTGATAATGTAATATGTATCTCTCTAACAGAACTTTCCAATGGGCTAACATGCACCTACAATAGAGGTCGTATGCAAAATTTATGACCCCGAGATGTTCACGTACCAACTTACCCATAGGGTCCCACGTGACTTTTGGTGTTTCACCTTCTAGGGTTAGGCTTTTGGAGGTCTAGGGTTTTTTCATTCATTAGTAATATCAAAAATGACTTTGGAGCCTCAGTTTAATCATTCTTCTCAGACGGATGTGCATAGAAGCCATGTCTTTTCTTAGAGATAGCTACCACCATTTGAGGAAGTGTTTCATTCCTTCAGTTTTAAAATTTCATCCTATTTCATTTATTCATTAGAATATATTGTTCACTAGATATATGTGTTGTTCTTTGTATATCTATGTTTATTGTATTCATCCTATTAATTAGTTTGTTCTGCTCCTAAATCTAGATTATTGGCCCATGAAATTTTTGTTTTTTACCATTATCCTAATTAAGGATTTTTTTAGACATCCTAAAATGTGTCAATTTTAATTATGAAATTGTGAATTTTGATTCCAAAAGTGTTGATATACTAAATTTCTACAATGTGCATTTAGATTTCAATATCTTGAATCAAATTATTTTCTAATGTATATATTAAATTTAAATATAAAATTAATATAATGAACAATTTATGTTTGTATTTCAATGCATAATATCACTATGTTAGACATTGATAAATGTATCAGTATTGAAAAGATGCAAACAAATAATTTGAAATAAGTGTTGATGATAGTCATTGCATTCTAGAGATGTACTTTTTCAAATCATTTTAAGGAAATATACAACAAGATTCCATATAAACAAAATGATAACTATGAGGTAGTGTGTGTTAACAATTTCCTCACCTTAGCTGAGAATACTATAGCTTGTTTATTATAGAAAAATTATTCACAAAACCAACATCAAAAGCCAGAAGAAAAGAGATGAATTTTCCTTTAACACATTTCCCTCATGCAATAGTTATTAATTAAAATATGTAAAATCATTGTATAAAAATCAATCAAAAATGAACTAAATGAAATATTTAAACTGTGTAGGCAATATGGGTCTAATATCATATTAGGGAATACACAAATCATGTAGCTACAACTTGCATACAAAAACAAATGTGTATGATGAACCTAACACTACTTATATTCTACACATTAATCATACTTAAATATATACAAAAATTAGATAGCTAAGATATTCCCTTGGACTATGAACCCTTCAACTTATAAAAATATCTACAAATAGAGTGGAAACTATAATGATGGTATGTTTGACTATTCAACCATATTTGCAAATCAAACAAAATTGAAATTATGAGCTACTTGACAAATGTGTATGATGAGCCTAATACTACTTATATTCTACGCATTAAACATACTTAAATATATTCAAAAAATAGATAGATGAAATATTCCTTTGGACTATGAACCCTTCAACTTATAAAAATATCTACAAATAGAAGGGAGACTATAATGATTATATGTTTGAATATTAAACCATATTTGCAAATCAAACAAAATTGGAATTATGAGCTACTTGAAAATTGTGTATGATGAGCCTAACACTACTTATATTCTACACATTAAACATACTTAAATATATACAAAAATTTGATTAATGAAATATTCCCCTGGACTATGAACCCTTCAACTTATAAAAATATCTACAAATAGAAGGGAAACTATAATAATGATATGTTTGACTATTCAATCATATTTGCAAATCAAACAAAACTGAAATTATGAGTTGTTTGACTATACAATAATATTTATAAATGAAATGAAATAAAACATTTTTTATTTAAGCACACTATCATAGAACATAAATTGTCATTTCACCATCATAAACAATATAAGAGAAATCAAAGATCAGATAATAAATTGATATTTTGAGTTCCAAATATATATATATATATATATATATATATATATATATATATATATATATATAATAAGTTTTCATAGTTTACACAGCCAAATACATTGGTTCCACATGCATTTTAGGCTAATAAAAATAACAAAAAATAAGAGAAATTAACATTTAACTCCAAAATTATTGACTCTAATCCATCACTAAGATAAATCTCTTCATACATGTAAAAGAAAATATTTATGAAATTTAAAATTTAAAATAAAATATATCTACAAATTTAAAATAAAATGTACACACACCATTTTATATAAATAAAACTAATTGTGATTAAAGAAAAATTAACATGTACCAAAACTACTATGTTTCATCTTCCAACATCCATGTGCTCATTTTCCACCAAATAATGTAAACATTTGGAACAATAAAAAGAAAAACAATAACACATATTAGAATATATATACTTTATTAGAAAATATTTTAAAGATATTTAACTTTATTAAATAAGCACTGAGAAAGAATAGCATACACAACCTGAGTTCCATAGATCTAATATTATTTCTCTCTATTTATTATATTTTTTTGGCATTTTTTTAAAACCAAACTTACATATAAAAGTTCGAAAACTTCCAAAATATTCACTCTCCATATTAATCCATTCTTTGCATAAATATTTATTTTTCTTTTATAACCAAATGCTCTTTCAACATTTCATACGTGATCTAAACAAAGTAATATCATATCTAGAAAATTTTTAAGGAGAAACACTGTGTGCTCAGTAACCAATTTTAGTGTTCAGAGCTAGACAATATCGTGGAAATAATTCACTTGTGTATGAAGAAAGTTCAAAAATCTTCATATTAATCCATTCTTCCAGGAAAATACTTATCTCCTCTTCTGCAGTGGAATAAATTTTTTCATATAATCAAATTCCATTTCAAATTAAATGACTCACAAATATCCATATTAATCCATTCTTGCAAGAAAATACTTATATCTATGAAATTTTAGAAATATCCATATTAAAATCCATCCTTCCAAGAAAATACTTTTCTCCTCTTTTGTGGTGGAATAACTGTTCTCGTAAATCTTTCATGTACATGCATAAAACAAAAATATGCACATATATTAAGTCATTCATCAAAAAACATTTAAATATTTCATCTTTCTACGTGGAATGTATTCATATTACATATAATCAAATTATTTTTGAAATATTCCGTCACCATGATCTAAACATAAGTGAGATCATGCAAGTACATAGCTTATTTGTAAACCTACAAATGTTGGTTTTTCTGGTTACTGAGAAATTAGTGAAGAGTTTGTCAAAACCCCAATAATGAATTCACTTGGTTGTATGCAGAAAGATCAAATATCCATATTACGCAATTCTTGGACAATAATGAAAGTAATGTAATCGAAGAAAATTTAGAAACTTCCCCTTTTCTAATGTGGCATAGAGTCTATTTTCAAATAATCAAATGCTCAGGTTCAAAATTAGGTTTGCATCATGATCTAAACATAAATAAGACTGGATGTATTATTTTAGACGATGATAAGATTATATAGGGGTTATATATATTTCAAAATGATTAATCGAAGCATTGAAAATTTATATAGACACTAGTTGAGTAACCCTTATATGAATAGGAAAGGTTTAGTTAAAAATTTGATCAAACAAAAATTTGAAAAATGTAAAAAAAAATAAGCATATTTAACGCAAATAAACTTGAACACTTATATATAAAAGGCCTAGTATAAAAACAAATGAAAACTCAATTATGTGCAATGTATATACATTTATGAATCACCATGAATAGACACATCCTTCTCAGGTGTGGATGCATCCTCCTCAATCCCAATATCCTACACTCTCTTCTCCACATTCTCTTCAAGAACACTTTCTAGAAATCTCTTCTCCACATTTCCCTATAACAAATTTCAAATTTGTACATTATAAAATTAAATTTAAATGGTTTTAACACATGAAATTGTGATGCACAACCCCTCTTACCTCCTAGGGATTCTTTGACCTCTCAGTCTCGGATCTTCAAATTCCTAGAACCAAATGTATTCTTCAGTCCTTCAAGAGGCCGTGAACAATTATTTCACAAACATGAGTCCCCATGACATCTCCTGCAAGTTCGGACTACTTTCAACTCCACTCTCCAGTGCTTAGCAACATTGATCCATGAGTACTAATCTTTTGCTAGAATCCTTCTCCTCTATTAAAATGGGATATAACCTTAGGTCAACCCCTTCACTAGTTTGGATTTGGAAATATTACAACCTCATCCTTTGTTTCTTCCTGAAACACCTTTCTCTGAATTCGTGGATCTTTGCCACGTGTCTCCTTGGCTCTGACGGTCCATCTTTACTTCTAGATTTCATGACTCCGTGAAATTTCACTTAACCCAAACACCACTTCTTTGGACCTATAATCCATGGATTTTCTAATCCCCTGCCACGTGTCCCCTCCGAACCAATGGTTAAGATTCCCCTCACGATTTTATGACTTTAGAGACCCCACTTATCAATGCTTCGAAATTCTCTGAATTGTGAAATGTCGAAACACCACAAGGATAATTTCTCATGTAAATTTTCCCTGATCTGATGATATGGAACAATCTCAATCACTTCTGGATGGATCTCTCTTTTCTTATTCTAAGAAACCTCAAACAATTCCTCCTTTCGAAGATTTTTCGCCACTCTTCCTCATGAGCTTGTTCTCTCTCAAAATTGTGTTTCCTTTGAATATCATGTTCGACACTTATTCTATTTTCAGCCTATGCATGCCTTGAAACCTGTATTCCTCTATAACTCATCCTCTATGTGGATAGTCTCCACTAGTCCTATGAACTTGCGAGTCAGAATACATGGTCGTGCAATCCTTGTAAACGAACTTCCTTCAAGATATATATCCATACCTTTCTGAGTCAAAATGAACTCTGTCACACACACCTTGTGGACACTATGCACTCCTTGGACACATAAGGTTCATGTTATCTCTTCTGAGATTATCAGTCAAAACAGACTTTGTTAACGCACTCCTTGCAGACACTATGAAAACTTGGAATTGTTCATCAAAGGAAAACAATTGAATATTATTTAAATCTTCATAGATTCATACATTCAACCATGTAAATGCATACATAAACACAAGAACAAGAAATAATAGAGAATTGAAAATAAACAGAGAGTCTACCATTCATTCATATAGACACAACAACACTAGACATTTGGGAAAATGCTCCTCTATTATATTCATTCAACTGAAATATACATGTGCTCATATACTTCTTCAACAACTTCTACAACAACTATCAACATCCTATCAACAACCTCTATTGGGAAAAAACAAAAATATTTATACAAGAGGGGCTCTTCGAGCACTTCCCTCCAAATACTCTAGATCTATCCCATCGAATTAAAAGCTATAAACTACTTAGAATTTATTACAATAAATATTTGTGACAGATAGATAAGATCGAACAGATTGAATCTATAATGCACTCAACTTCATTAAAAGAAAATACATTCTTCAATGTCCCCATGATATTATCCATCTCCACAACATTAAATAGGTTCTTTAATTACAATTATTTTTAAAATATTTGCATGATACACCTTCTCCAAAATTTAAAATTCTTCAAAATGCGTGCTAGTGTGCCTAGCTTTCCTCAAAATTTAAAATTCTTCAAAATAGAGGTGATGTGCCAACTTGAATATCATCAACCACACAATAGGATGACATTCCCATGGTTTATTGAGTCATGGTCTTACCCATCATACCCTAACATTCAATAAATTATATATATTTAAGACATTTTTCTTTTAAATTAATAATTTAAATGACATTGCATTTTTCATATATAACTAAATTTGTTTTAAACATGCAATGATACCTATGAACTCCCACCCTCTTCAAACTCTCCCAATTATAAATGGGAAAATCCTTCCTAAGTAGTGGGAGACGAAATAAGAATTTGTAAACGACACAACTAAGAATTAAATAGCGTTCAACGTGTTCACATTAATACAAAAACATAGATTCTATGTATGTTGATTATTCAGCAAGTTGTGAAGATTGAAAAACTAAAGTTCTCATATGTGGATATTAGAAAACACATACATGATTAAACCCATCCAAATTTAAACTCCTTGAATCAAGTCAAACATTTACTAGAGATTCATTTAACACATGAGCAAACCGAAATTACTGACGATAATGGCTCAATTATTTCTAAAGATACAATGATATGTATATAGATCTATAACTACAAGAAAACTATCATGAAATGCATGAAAATTTTACTAACTTTAACATATACCAATCTGATGTTCGGTTCATCATTTTGAATTAACACCTTCCAACCATTACAATTTTTTTTTTCCTACTCCCATATATATTCTATGGACATGGAATATATCTCCTCATATGTTTTGTAAACAATATTATCTCGAGAATTGGATTCAACTCTCTGACTGTTCAAACCAACATCAACACCATAAAAAATTTATCCTAAATTTTCTTTGATTGCATTCCTATCCTCCTTGCCAACATCATATGTAGATCACGTTTCTGAATATGAGGCAAATTATCCTATTGGAAGAGATACCTAACATCATGGAGGCCTCTACAATGTTGCATTTTGATATGCCCCTTTTCGATCACATGTTCATACTTTATCGACTCCATAATAACTAGACAGTAGGATGGTATAATCATGGTGCATGGCCATGAAACAATCTGCATAAAAGAGTCTACAAACGTAATGTGGAACCTCATCATTCGATGACAACTTCCCGTATGCTTCCAAAAATCTATTATAAATATGTTGTGCTATGTTGGGGTGGTTAAAATATTTCACATTCAACATATTTCTCTTTGGCCCGTCTTTGAAATTGAACATAGAAATTTCATATTCTTTTGAAACTCTACTTTTTAGTACTTCCCAATTATAGGGTCCCATCACCTCTAGATTTCATCTCCTCATCAAATCGATAAAACTATTGTTCATTGGCCCCATATTTAGATATACATCCATAAAGTTCTACAATGAATGAAAAAAAATATCCAATATTGGATTACTTTATTGAGGGAGATCAAAGCACCTTGTATCCTTTTGCAGCCTTCTTTTAACACCCTAGAATCGTTCAAGAGTCATTGCTTCATTATATCCTTCCAAAGGAAGCTCATCACCAACATTTGAGGGATAGGTGGGCATAGGCGTGTAATCTTTTTCTTCTTTGATAATGCCCCCTGAATCCACCTCCACCCTCTTCACCAACATTGAAATCTTCATGATAATTGAAAATGTGTTGAACATACACAAAATCGATCTACCTAAACAATTAGACACACATTTGTAGAGATAATTTGAAAAAGAAGAAGAATGAGAGAAAGAAAAGAAGAATTCTCATTAACCGTAATGAATAATTTACACATGATATACTCTGTATAAGTCAATGAGTGCACATTGGAGGAGAACCAATGCCCCATAGTGGTGGTCTATAGTGATATGAACACACACCAGCAGTTGTAGGCATGAGCTTCCACCTAGTCTAGTCTCTCAGGAAGTTACGGGAGTCAACTGCCACCTAACTGAGTTAACTAGTCAGCTAGCCTTCACTTAACTTACTGAATAGAGAGTAGTGAGGAGTAGATCAATAAATCAAGTATAATGTGCGATTCTGGTGATGATCCCAAGGCAAGTGTGCATTAGCTGGTGATGATTCCAATGTTTCATGGTGACAAAACCAATGCAACATCTAAACTCAACTCAACTAGTCAAACTGAAGTGTTGACTGAAAGAGAATATTCTTCAGGTGGAATATTCTCACCTAAAATATAGGAGACTGGATAATGACTAATTATGACTAATAAACAAGGAAAAACCTTAGGAAAAATAAATCCTAGGTGTGTGTGAAGTAAATCCAACAACCCCCTGAATATCACTTTGGTGAAAATAAAGAATGTGTCCGGCAACGAGGCCATGTTAGGTACCCAAATATAAAAGATACATTGAAATAAAGTGAGGAAACAGGGAAAACCTCATGAAAAAAACTCCTCCTCAAGGTACAATGTATATAATAATAAGAACTACGGTTGCTAGGAAACTGTGTTCTTCAATCCAAGATGACATCACAGAGAATGGAACTTTTTCTCAGTGAAGGTCTTGGTGAAGATACATGTCATCTGTTCTATTGAAGAACATAATTGTAAGTCGATGATCCCCTCCTATACTAAGTCCCACATGTCATGCATGTGGATCTCGATCTACTTTGTCCACTACCTCTGAACTAGATCTCTGTAGAACTTCATAGTGCTCCTGTTGTCACACTAGAGGATGATCAGTTGATGAAACTGAATGCCCAGCTCAGTGAGAAAATGTTGTAGCCACATAGTCTGAATGTTTATGTTAACTACCCCTCTATACGTTTCCTTAGATGAAGATCGAGAAATGGAATCTTTCTTAGTTATCAACCAACAAATAGGCCAATAACCAAGACTAAGTGAGTAACTAGATGTGGACTTGTAATCAATGTTATCTCTAGCACAGTCAAAATTAGTAAACCTGATGAAATATAATGTAGAGTCTGCTGCATAATGAATCCAAAAGGTGATGGTTCCATGTACTAATTAAAAGAGACACTTTGCAGCTTTCCAATGTAGCTCATGTCGCTCCTTCATAAACCTGGAAACTGCACCAACTACATACAAGAGGTTTGGTATGGAGTGTGTGAGATACAAAAATATCCCCAATAGTTGTTTGTACGTTCTTCTGTCAACTAGTGGAGTCTCCATGCCATCCTCAAGCTTGAATCCTGATAGGAAACGAGTCGGAGAAGACTTGTAGTCTTTCATGTGAAATGTCTCGAGGAGATATCGTGCATACTTGGACTAAGACAGTTTGATTTCTGATGCATCTTGATTGATCTCAAGTCCAAAGAAGAAGTGGCATGGACCCATTTATGTCATCAAAAACCTATCATGTAGAATCCTCTTGACTACATAAATCATTGAATTTGAGAAACTGATGATCAGAAAATCATCAATGTACAAAATTAAGAGTAGAAGTGAATCTACCATTCTGAGCATGTAGACATTTGGGTCTGATTTACAATGTACAAAGTTTTGTGACAACAGGTAGGAATCCATCTTGGCATGCCATGCCCTCGGAGCCTACTTGAGGCCATAAAGGGACTTCTTCAGTCCACAAACCAAAGATGAGTGTGACATCGCAAAAAAAAAAATATTTTTGAATTCGAAAATTGTTACAAAAAATTATTTTGTTTCTGGTAAATTCGAATTTGAATTTTTTTTTCCATTTATGGCAATTTCAAATTTCGAATTTGGTAAAATTGTAATTAATTATTATGACTGTTGGGAAGAGATATGATTTGACCCAACTAACTATTTGACTATGACACTTGTATGAAAACAAAATATTTTATATTTATTGCAGGAGGACAAATGGAACATCCATGTTAAAATCAGTTGACCATGACTCCATGAGTGGGGAACATGTTGGAAATACCTCAGGGTTGATTGTTACATGTGGAAAATTAGATATTTGGCCATTGGCAGCCCCTAAAAAGAACGGATTTAGAAAGCTGAAAAAATTCCCAAGGGAGGGAAAAAGACCTAGGAAAAAATATTGTTTTGGATAAATGGCATATATGAGGAGGCAAGACACTGCCTAGTATGCTGGGAAGAGGAATTATTGAATAATTGTTTTTATGAACACTGATTCTGAGTGTGAGGAAAGGGAGAAGACTACTGATAGAGGAAGACATTGCTAAATAATAGATTTCAAGTTTCCCTCATGGATTCATGGTCAGGCTAGGGGGTGAATCGGGCAAGTGATTTGGCTTCCCTGTTGTACGGTTAGGAGGAACATGGTTGTTCCTTTTGTTGTCCCAATATTTATTCAGATATGTTTCTCTACTTTCCTCTTATCGCATTTGTGTCAATGAAATTATTTGATCTGATTTCCATTTTAGATGTTTAGCTATTATCATGTACGTTGGATAGAATTATAGACTTGTTGTAGTTTACTAGTGGAAATAATTCAGTTGATTAAACACTGCTTTTACATTATAATAGTAATTTTCTGTTATAGAAACTATGTGATTTATTTTTGATGAAGTGAACTAATAAGATGCTTGAATATTTTATCTGTAGTAGGAATAGATTGTAAATAGTAAATTGTGGGGCAAAGTCACCGCGTGTTATATTAATTAGGACAGGGACAGGATAATCTTGTGTAAAGTAACAAAGTTATCAAACATAAAAGAAAATGAATAAGAATTTTGGAAGACTTCGGTCTATCATAAATTCGTATGCAACCCATGTATTTCAATTTCTTTATTGTTCCCAACCAGTACAGACTAGAACCCCAAATCAGGATGAAATTCTGAAATATTTATGTAGTAATTTAACAAGTCTAATTTACAAGTGGATGGAAATAGACACACGTTAAATTTCTACTGATACTAATGTTATATTTGCAACAAGTTTGCCTGTATATAGTTATAAAATACCATAAGGATGAATGAAATCGGAAAATACGATTATACACCAGCATACTCATAAAAGGCTTGTTACATACTACTATACTACTATGCAGGGAAATTTTAGTGAAAACGACGGTATATTTAGGAATTATGGAAATTAGACAAACATCCCAATAAATGAATTGAGATCTAAATTATAAAACTAGATTGGAAAAAAGAAAAGTAATATGACGAATTCAGGAAAATAGGAGTATGAAACTCTTTTAATTGTTTATTCGCAGCTGGATAATCACAAGACATACTGACTATAGTACTTCTTAAGAAAAATGGATGTCAAGATATTACAAAGAGGCCATAACATTGTATAACCAAAAATGAAATTCATCACTCTGGCTTTTCCAACTTTCCATGCAAGTAAGAAAGAAATGGTCGGGGTTTAACACTTTACAATTATTTTACAAGTCTAAACCAACGTAGATTGCATCCCTTTTCAAGTACTGAGTTTCAACATAAAACAAAAAAAAAGGTTTGAATCCTTACTCAATCGATATGGGAATTCAGTGCAAGAAGAACGTTACTTAATAATTATAAGAGAATTGTAATAGAACAATGATCTCCTTGTTGCTTCTAGAACCTATAGAGTTGAGTCGTAGGGGTAATGGGCTCAGAACCCGAATACCATTTATGCTGAAGGGCAGGAGAGGGTATCTGAAACTCGTGTAGAATAAAACCCTGAAAACAAAAACATACCCTTTAATTAGTAACTTATTATATGAAGAAAGATAATGGAAATTACCAATAGGATAATAACTATTTAATAAAAAAATTTTTTCTTTTCCAGGAAGGTACTCATCTTTCGGCATATAGGCTCATTTTTTATGCCGTATCATTGATAGCTGGAGAGACGCCCAGGATGAGGGAGGATGATGTTGGAATCCCATGATGGGTACCTTGCATCAACAAGGCCCACCATTAGTGTTTTATACCCAATCTTAAAAGAACAAAATTTACAAGAGGAAAACCTTTTTTTTAGCAATCAACGAAATTAAATAAAATGAAATAGTCGACAGGGATAGTATTTCTTTAACATATAGATGACACAAGCCATGATTTATGAAGACCAACTTTAAACCTTACACACTGAACCGATACTATATCTAACCGTAGAAATTTCACCCTATAGAATTCGAAATGCAGTACCGCAGTCAATACAAAGATTTCATAACCAGACTTGAGAGGTTGCATTTCACTTATAGTATTCTTAACATAAGAAACCAGGATTTGAGTATCATTCAGTGAAGGAAATTAGTCCTTTCAGAATATACACATATTTATCATGTCAAGGAGTTGAAATACTATAAGGTAGTTTCCTAAGGATTATACGAGAACTCCCTGAATAGATTTATTTATATTACTCAAACTTGAGCGTGTTTTAACTTCTTGTGTAGGGACTAGTTAGGAGTCGAAGTGAGAGTATAGACAGGTGGGCTCACCTTGTCATGAAGAGAAAGAATAAGAAGTAGCATAGAATGTTACACACAATGTTGAAACAAATCTGGTAAATAAACTTCTTAAGCACTTGATAATGGACCTCGACACGCAACCACAGGGTAAGAACGAGAAGGAATCTCGACTGTAAGACTCAATGAAACCCTAAGTTGTCATTCTCTGAGAAGTCTAAACTAGAAAAATACTCTGAAAAAAGAATGAGGAGTTGGGATGCCATGACTTCCAAGAGTGTCAAGTCGAAAATAAACAAAAAAAATATAAAAATATAAAAATATAAAATGGTTTCAGCATAAAATTTAATGTCAAAGTATATTAGGCATTAAGGGTAATGAGAAAATGTATGTAAACTTTGAAATAATAATGCTACGGAATACAATGACCTTCAATGTAATAAACCTCTAGAGACTCTTCTCTGTTGTTTAAAGATATGATAACCAATTAGAAACTTACCAGGGACATGAAATTTGTCATTTGGTTTGCTTAGTGTTGTCCCCCCGAACAATCATTTTTCCACTCCAAAGAAATGTTACATAGAGACCTTTTCGGAGAGCCCACAATGGTGAGAAATGACTCTCCTAACCCTAACAGGAGGATGCGCTATCAGTGTAAATGCCTCAGGTACGACGTCGAATCGAGCCATGTGCTAGGGTGAAATTGGAATGATGAGACTTGAGGAAGGTCAGATGGAAGGGCCATTGTAACCTGTACACATGGGACCTTTCATTAAACACAGGGCAGGGATCTTAATTACCTCTGACATTCACACCCCCACTATTAACTACCAGAAAGGCAAATTCAATCACAGTCCTTTCGAGAAGTGATTAGTCGAGTCTAGCTAAGTGCTAACTGTTTCACCTCGGTTAAACTAATGTAGTTGTTTTGTTTTGATGGTGTTTAGTTAAGGATAAATGATACAACCTCATGTGCCAACAGAATAAATCAGAGGTTGAAGGAGACTTAGGACTATACATCCTATGTGTACTTATAGATCAGATAAATAACAATGGTTTTAAATACACGTTGAAGGAAGGTAAAAGAACTTTTAGAGGATTACTTTGTTTAAGTTTTAATTAGTCTAGTACAGAATTGTCATCATATGATAGAGGGATTATAGCTCTATAATCAAAAGGAACATTACTACCTCTTAGCTATGAATTGATCAAACGAAATAGAATTTTTTTTTTATGTCAAAATTGAGGTACATTAAATATGGTGTTAGGGTCCTAACCCGTGCATAGGTAGATCAATATATTCGGATGTAATAAAGGTCAATATTAATAAGGCATTTCAATAAAATAGAATAAAGTGGATGTAAGAAGACCTTATAGAAGCTTCTGCTTCTAGAAGGATCTTTCTCTAGATGCTTCTCTTAATAGACATATATAGTATAAATAAGGGTCGAGGGTATGAAAACCTTAGCTTGAAGATTATTGTAAGAGAGCACTGCTCGACTGGAGGTTACCCCCGCGAAGAGGCCTATGAACAATCCTTTTTGAATAAAACTGTTATTTATGTTGTTGTTCTTATATCACTTTTGTATTATTGTGGAGATTATGTTGGTTATATTACTGTTATTCTGCCATTTCTATCATTTCGTTTCTGTTCAAT
>JASDQU010884868.1:13957-33724 GCA_032191745.1 Picea mariana
TGCTTAAGCCATTTTTATGTAGGGAAGCCATTGGGGAAACAAACTTTGGAGGCCATTTCCAGGAGCTATGATTATCCTTTTTCAATGCCGTCAGTTGTGTTGGATTTTTGAGGTCGATCAGAACATAGTCATACCACTTTGTAATCCAATTGATGTACTTGTGATGTATTTTTAAATAATTTAATATTAATAAGAAAACCTTCCGCACTGAGACAAAGGCCTAGACACATAGCCATCTTTGTCGAACTCCATTAACAATATTTGGTGCTATGGTTTGTTGTTATTAATGTCTACTTTCTATTTTTCATTATTTATTATTGATACAAAATTATTTCATTAAATATTCTTCTTCTCTTCAATCTCTAAATGGTAAAATAACTCATGCATAAACTTAACCAAAGTCTTTAAAWGATCAATTTCAGATCAAGTGGTATCAGAGTAGGTTGACAGTTGGTTGTTTGATTTTTCATGATTACCAGGGAAAAACTAATTCATGGTGAAGGAGAGCTTGTACAAGGAGATCCTAAGATTGGATCAAGAAAGAGGACATCTCAAAGTGATAATATGGCATGAGAAGAGGGAATTTCTCAAAACGAAAGAGAGTTTCAAAGAACTTTCTTTATCATGTCAAAGATGGTAAAAGTGTTGTATTATGATTACTTGGAATAGAAGAGGTCAGTTCATGGGGAATATTCAGAGCAAGAGAAAAGTGAAGAAGGAGAGGACCCTCCAAAATATCCCCTTTCACCTCCTTCATCTCCATCATCTTCTTCTTCTTCAAGTACAAGTTCAAATACTACTTCTGCAAGAAACGATTCCCATAAACATAATCATGATATGCCATTACTTAAACTTGATGTAAAATTTGTTTTTCCTATGTATGATGGTGAAGTTAATGCTGAGAAACTTGATAATTGGGTTAGACAAATGGATATATATTGTAATGTGCAGTAAATCAAAGACGAGGCAACCAAAATCAGATTGGCATTGCTTTGTATTGAAGGCACAACTCGCATCTAGTGGCAAAGTGATATGCAACATGGAACTCAACAAGTTGGCAAGATTTTTCCATCATGGCATTATTTTATTTCCGCACTTAGAAAACAGTTATATACATTGGGATATAAGGAAAAGGATTTAATTGAATGGAAAAGTATTAAGTTAAGGAAAGGACAATCAGTGTAGGAATATATAGATGATTTTGGTAATACGGATTTGATGTTAGATGTTCCATTGACTACACAAGAAACTCTTATGAAGTATATCGGAGTTTTTCCTGCTTATATTCATAATAATGCATTTATGTTTGGACCTAATAATCTTGATGAGGTTTATCTCCAAGCAACATATATTGAAACATGAAAAAATGGATTTAGTGTATCATGGGAATCATCTTCAAATAAATAAGGAAAAGGAAAAGGTAATGGGAAGAAAGAAAAAACTGAAGGAAGAGAATCTCTCTTGCAAGCATTGCAAGAAAGAAGGGCACAATGATGAACATTGCTGGAAATTGCACCCAAAGAAAAAAAATGATCTGGTTCAAAGAGAGGAAAGGGAGGAAAAAAGTTGTAACAACAACATGACCGATAAACTTGGGGTCAGATTCAGGTGATGATTCTAAGATTACAATAGTTGGTTTGACAGGTAAAATTGCTGATGGTTTTGATTCATGAAGTAAATTGTTTCATATAAGGGCCATTATGAAACATACTAATATCGATACATTGATAGATAATGAATCTCAATATAACTTCATTTCAGAAGAAGTGGTTAGGAAATTGGGATTAAAAATTGAGATGCATCACAAACCCTATTCTCTAAATTGGATAAGCAAAGATCACAAATTTCCCATAACAAAGCAATGTATCATAAAATTTTCAATTACATCTAAGTATGTGGATGAAGTAATATGTGATGTGGTGCCACTAGAAACATATGGAATGGTCTTAGGCATCCCTTATCTATATGATCGCAAAGAAATCTTCTACAGGGAACATAATCAAAGCACTTGTTTGAGAAGGGAACTAAATATGTTGTGCACGATCATCATATAAAAGAAAATCAATCTCTTCTAATAATGGAACAATTAAAGAAGGAATCTTATGCAAGAAATAAACCTATAATTGTTCCAAGTAAAGCAGTTGATCTTAAGCATGAACATGAGATGGTTGTAGGATGGGAGTTCAATCATACTTAGCTTGAAGATAAGTTAATGTCATGCAATCCCATCAAACACATTGGTTTATTTTCAGTCATATTTCTGATATTTTTGCTACTAATGTTTTGCACATGAATGGCAGTGGATTCAGTAAGATGTGAACGAGTTCAAATGGATAACAATATGCTTTCAGTTGTCATTGTTATTATGCAATTGATTATGATGTGATAGGTGCCCAACATAAATTTTAAATACAAAGGACAATTGTGGAGGCCTATCTCACACTTGATGTCTGGTCAATATCCTTTTGGAGGACCAAAAGGTATTAGTGGGGAGGAATTCTCCAAAATAGATCTACGAAGGAAAAAATTTCAAAGTTCTTCGAATAGGATGAAACCAACTCCATTGTGTAGGGATCTTCGTGCCATTTCCGACAATATGTTTTTTTTCGAAAATAGACACCGTATGGCGAAGTTATCATGATATGAACTTTTTCCCAAATAGGAAAAAAATGTCAAAGTCAACATTCAGAGGTCGTATTGCTGACATTAACATGGCATGGCAGATCACGTGAACATGTTGATGTTGCAGCACTAGAGCATGACACGTGTCAGGCAATTTTGGAATTTTTGGGTGCTGATGTGGAAGACACATGGATTGTATAGATGTTGACATGGAAGTATGTACACCGATGTGGCAGGATCAGGTTGTGACACATGATAGTGTACAAATGACACGTGGTGGGATATAGATGACATGTGTTAGGGACGTGGCCTAGTGATAGGTTGGCGCGTGGTAATGAGTTGGCATATAGAGTTGACTGTGCAGGTTAACTAGGCAGGTGACTCAGTTGTACGAACCAATCATAGGGTTACCCATGGCCCAATCACAGGGTTCCACATGGCACCCCGGATAAGGCCAAAGAGGCTTGGGTAAAAAATTGTTTCCACCTTCGACGGGGTCGAACTTGTGACCTCTGGGCACACCAAAAAATTCACAAACCATGCAAACCAACTGATTTACTTTGTTACTTGTTTATATATATGGCGTAATATATATTTAAGTTGGTAGTTGGCAGAGTTTTTGGGATAAGCATCGGTTGATGAGGGCTATACCGTCGACCAAGGGTGCGGCCCAGCCCGAGGACACATAGTGCTTCCCCAATGATTAGGAGCCTAAATCAAAAGGGGCACGCACATAGGTTTGGTCAAATATGGGTTTTTAAACTATATAATATGTTTTTTTTTAAGTTATTATGCTGATTTTGGTGGATTTTTGCCCAAAAATGTGGATCTGGAGCCCTTTTTTAAGTCAGATCTTGGGAGGAAGTTGGGATAGGATCCCCAAATCAAAATCTACATAAACTAGGTGTTTTTCACAGTCCATATAGATTTAGAGCAGTAGAATTATGAATATTTTGTGAAGCTTAAGCCATTCTTATGCAGGGAAGCCATTGAGGAAGCGAACTTTGGAGGCCATTTCTGGGAGCTACGCTCAGCCTTTTTGAGTGTCGTCAGTTGTGCTAGATTCCTGAGGTTGAGCAGAACAAAGTTAGACTAGTTTTTAATCCAATTGATGTACTTCTAATGTATTTTTTAATAATTGAAGATTAATAATAAAACCTCCCCCACTGAGACAAAGGCCTAGAGATGTAGGCAACTTTGTCGAATTCCATTAACAATATTTGAAGTTATGGTTTGATTTTCTTAATGTTCATTTTCTGTTCTACATTATTTATGATGGCTACAATATTCTTTGATTAAATCTTCTTCTTCTCTTCAATTTCTAAATGGTAAAATAACTCATGCATAAACTTAACCAAAGTCTTTAAAAGATTGATTTTAGATTAGATACACCTTAAAATTATTGAATCTTGCAAATGGAAAAAAACATTAAAATGGATTCTAGTCTTGCAACTAGAGAAAACGTTTCTTCAAAGTCAACACCTTCTACTTGAGCATACCATTTACAAATTAATCTTTCTTTATTTCTTACTGCTTTTCCATCTTCATTTAACTTTTTTCTGAATACCCACTTTGTACCAATCACATTTTTATCTTGGGTCTTGGGAAAAGTTCCCATGTCACAATATTCTCAATCTAGTTTAACTCTTCTTCCATAACATTCACCCAATGTTGATCATTACTGGCTTCTACAAAGCATTTAGGCTCTATTTTGGTTACTAAAGAGAGATTTGTCTATTCAAAATTGCTCACAATTTTTATCTTAGTTTGAGTCTTAGTCGTTTTATCACCAAGAATTAAGTTTTATGGATGATTTCTCTACAAAAACCTTGATGGTGTTTGTGTATCTTGGTTTTAGGTTTCTTCTTCTTCTTCTTCTTCTTCATTTTCTTCTTCTTTGATGTAGTCAATTTCTTCTTCTTCCAGTTCGTTCTTGTGTGGTATATCTTCATATGTTCTGAATTTAATGATTTAAACAACCTTCTGCAACACTTTTTTGTAACATATATAGGATTTTCTTCTTGATGAATATCCAAGAAAAATTACTTCATATGCTCTTGATTCAAACTTTCCTAGATCATCATCATCTCTTTTGATGTAACACTTGCTTCCAAAGATTCTAAAGTTTCCATAGTTCATAAGGTTTCTTGTCACTCTTAACTCTGATTTTCCCTTTGTTTATAACGTAGATAGTAGTGTACACTACTTCTCTCCAAAAATTTTCTAATAGTTTTTCTTCATTTAACATTGTCCTCACGATTTCATGTACATGTTTCTTTTTCTTTTCAACTACTCCATTTTGTTGAGGGGTTCTTGTAGCTAAATACTGCCTTCTTATTCCATGAGATTAACATAATTATTCAAATTCATTTGTTGTAAATTCACCTCCAATATCCGACCTTAAACATTTGATTTTTAGATCAATCTCATTCTCAACTAACACTTTGAATTCCTTAAAGTTTTCAAATGCCTCATATTTATTCTTAAGAAAGGTAACCCAAGTCATTCTCTTATAATCATCAATGAGAAACATAAAGTAGCTTTCTCGTATTATTTTTGTTCTTGTTGATCCATAGAAATATGTATGCACAAGTTCCAATGTCTTGGATGTTGCATATTCCTTTGTCTTGAAGCTCATGCTTGATTGTTTTCCATGTTGGCACTGCTTGCAAACAATGTTTGAGGGTTTAGTGATCTCTGGAATATCTCTTACTGCTAGTTTTGTACTCATTTTTTCCAAGTTGTCAAAGTTCATATGGTCCATTATTTTATGTCACAACCAACTTTCATCTATTTTCCCAATGAAGCATTTTTATCCATTAATGTCATCGAGAATGTATACATTGTTTTGGGTCTTGATTGCTTTTGCAAACAACTTGTTCGAATTTTCTTTTCTAATATCACATTCTTTGTAGTTAAAAGTAAGATTGTTTCCTTGGTCACACATCTTGCTTACACTAAGAATATTGTGTTTCAAGTTTTCAACACACAAAACCTTTTCAACCTTATCTTTTCCATTGTAAATATTGAGAGTTCCCTTTACAACTATGTTTGAACTATCACTGTCTCAAAAGGTTACACTACCTTCATTTTTATTCAACGTGATAAAATTTATTCTATCTCTTGGCATGTGACTAGAGCACCCATTGTCAACGTACCACTTATCCTTATTATTTTTTGCCTAGAGTGCAGCTTGAATGAACAATGATTTTTTTCTCTTTTGTTCATTTTTCTCTTGATTTCTTTCAATGATTGTTGGAGCTTCTTCTTTCTGTTTTTTCCTGAAATCACTTCTATAGAATTTTTCTATATGCCAATAATTGTTGCAGTTATAACATCTAATGTTATAGTTCAGCACAGGGGAAAGTGAGTTGTAGTTTCTTTTTGATAATTCATGGGTATCTCTGTTGTTGTTCCTTATGTAACCACCTCTTACATTTTGTCTACAATCTATAGCTTTATGAGCAAAACCATTGCAATAATAACAACAACCAAAGAAATAATTTTGGTACCTAATAGTGCGATTATATATTGATGCAGGAGCATCGCTCCATCTCAGCATGTGTGCTAGCATGCCAACATGCAGACACGCAATATATAAAGGGAGAGGCGTCAAACTTACTGTTTTTAAATTTTGAAATATTATTTGATACAGATTTTTCGTGTTGTAAAGATGTAAGAGCATGCCACGCCTTTGTACAGGTAGCGGTTGAGGTTGCTTTAAATGGTTGCTTGCAGCAAGCCCAGAATGTAGACAGGTCTGGGTAGACATTTATAGAATGTATCCATAGGAGTACAGTGCCGTAGCAGATAAAGAAATAACACTAAGGTAGTGAAGAGGATAAGCTCATAGAGCCCTCTTTTGTAATTACAGGGAGAGAGAGGTAGAGAGACTTTTAAGAGAATAGGAGGATAAACAAGAGAAACTTGGGTAGAGTGGTATTGGTAGAGAGAACTGAGACTTGTTACAGTCCAGTCTTTATAATCATCTGTATAGATACACAAAGATAATAGAAAAGTAGTTTTTCCTGCACATTGTTGTTCATGTATTTATGTTTCATGAATAAATGATGTATATGTAAGATAGATTTCATTTACAGTAGGAAGATAGATTTCCCTATCTTTGTTTGAGTTGTGATATCATTATGGTTCTTTAGGCTGTGCAAGGAGTGAACAACAGAACATTTGAAGTTCTGTAGCCAGTGCAAGGAGTGCACAACAGAACATTTGAAGTTCTGTAGCCAGTGCAAGGAGTGCACATATGAACTCTATGGAGTCAGAAGGAATATGCTAGGAGGACACACTAGAGTGATCGCAAACTCAAAGAGGAGCCTCAAGGTTGTTGAACACCTTGGAGGTAAGACTGTGCAAAGAAGGCACAGAAAGATAGAACTACTGAAGGTTTTGTAGAGCTCTATCAAGTCGGCATCGAGAAAGTGCAAGGAGTACACAAGTAGAACTTTGTTTCAAGTTTAGAGATAAGAGAAGTTTCAAGGAGAGACACCCACAGAGTTACTGAATACTCTGTGAAGAAAAGTTATGCAAGGTGTGTATCGAGTAGAAGAACATCAGGAGGACGAGAAGTATTTATTGTTCAAGAAATCCTTCGAGATTCTGAGTTTGATGAAATCCTGAGAACACAAGGTGTGTGTGGGAGTTTGAAATATCCAAGAAGATTAAGCTCAGAAGGGATAACATAAGAAGTGCATATGATACAGAATTATTCTAAGTCCATAAGCTCAAAAGAGATAACACTTTCAAAGATGTAAGCGATACCCAAAGGAGTCGGGTTCGCAAGAGAATTTCCAAGGCTGAGAGCTTAGAACAGCTACAAAAACCTTTTAAGGTAGAGGAAGTCTAAATCCCGTGAGGAGGAGAAAAAACAACCGTCAGATCGGTTGTGAGAATGAACCTGGACCATCAAATTCATGTTCAGTGACATAAGGAAGTGCAATGAAGAGAAGCAGATTTCATCCATTAGATCTGAGCGTAGAGGACCAACAACCATTGGATCCAGAAGAAGTGCACGATCTTTAATGCTATGTATAAGCAGGAGAGTGGACCAAATATTTGAGAACTGAGATTCCTGGAGTCTGGAGAGCTAGAATCCCAAAATAGAATCTCAGTCGTCCGATCATAGGAATATATCTGAGCCATCAGATTGTTTGGAGCAACAAATGTCATCAGATCAACTTCAAAGGAATAGATTTGGGTGGTTGAACATCACATCCAGACACCCAGGAGGAGTGCGCAAGGGAAATAGGTCTCAACCATCAGATATGAGCACGTGGACCAATAGCCATTGGACCTGGAGGAAAGCGCATGAGGATTAATCCTCATGTGAGTAGGAGAGTGGACTCGTCAAAGTCCTGAAGTTCCGAAATGATCGGAACCATCCATCACTGGAGGTGAAAAGTGGCAGTAGATCCGAGGTGTGCTGGAAATCAGACATCGTGAGATTTGCAAGGAAGAGAGGAGAAAACTCGCAAAAGGTGAATTTGCGAAATCATTCTGGACCATTGGATCTGGGGTGATAGGCGGCGAAGATCCACATAGATCGGAGGATCAGGCACCAGAAGAATGAAGTTGAAGACAAGAGAAAATACCTGGGCAGATAGTATCCAAAATGATCCTATCCATCCATCAGAAAGGACATGTGGTGAGAGATCAACATTTCGCTAACTCGCGACTTGAAGAAGTCAAAGGGAAAATTCGTGAAAACTTGTGAAACACAAATTCACGAAAATATCCTAGCCATTGATCGAGGAGAGATCTTGACTGTTGATTGTCTAGGGAGAATTTAGGGATTTTGGAGATCGGAAGAACTAAGGTAAAAGGCCTTTCAACCTCACGAAACGCGAAGTCCCGATACAAGGAGGAATAGATCTGAGCCGTCAGATCACAAGGGATAGTGACCGTCGATTTGGACGAGGGGATTTCAGAGGTTCAAGTTTCAGGATTTCAGAAAAGAAGTCTTGGGTTGAGTTTTGATTTTGTGAAATGCGAAGTCCTAAAGCACTTGAAGGATTGACACTAGGTCACGGGAAAGGGTCACATGAAAAAGAGGTTAAGGGAGGAGATAGAATATGCCAAGTGCTTAACTTGGAGATCAAGATTTTAGGGAACGAAGAGTTGGAGTTGACTCACATTCATTTCCCCGACACCCGAAGCCGCGATACGATCATAGCCATGGATCGAGGAGAAAGCAGGACCATCAGATTTTGTCTCCGAGATGATTCATAAATTGGGAGATCGAGACTCAAGAGAGTTCGGTGGCTTGTATGCAGAACGCTCGAGGTCCCAAAATGCAAAGTGCCTTTTTTTAGGTGTGCAGTCACAGCCCGTGGTCGTGTGGGGAGAAGCTTTCACTTGGTGCTTAGTCACACAGGAATAATTTCATAAATGACATGTGAATTTATTTGTTGGGGGTTCCCGCAGGGACCCAAAGAGATAATTCAGCTCAGGGAATTGGAACGAGCCAGAGATCGAGCGGTCATAGTACCCTGCCGAAGTAGGGGGTTTGCATCAGGTGGTATCAGAGCTAAATTTTTGTTTGCAAGCCGCAGAAAAAAGAACGCCGGTGAAAGAAGATGATCTAGTAACATCCGGTGGTATCACAAATAGGAGTTTTCCTGTAGATAATGGGTGAAGGAAGTAGAGTACTGATGCTTTGTGAGGAGGTTGTTGCACGCGCACAACAATAACAAAAATTTTAACAATGAGGTGAGTTGTAAAAGAAGATGGATATTCTCTTGGATGTAGAGTGATAAATAAGCTTTTCAGGGGGGTAGGTAGAAGATGGAAATGGCTATTGAATGCCAGGAGTGTGGTTGAAGAGGAGACTACCAATAGAAAAAAAGAAGAAGAAATTGATGAGGAACTCGCTGAGATAAGAGATAGAATGGAACAACTGACATTGAAGATGTAACAGGAGGCAAACGTACACTGGAGGTATGAATGGCCTCTAGACAGGAAAGTAAAATGGTATGTTCAAAATTTGTTTGCTAGAAAGAAGAAACACGAAATGAAGAAGTGGTTGAGGCACATTGAAGACCTCAGTGACACATAAGAGGAAATTGTTTACATTTGTGAATTAGAGACAGGAAGACACCTCAATGATGGGGAGGAGGTGAGATCAGATAAAGACCTCATGAATTTCTAGGAGAGCAGAGATGGATTTTCATATTTCTAGATGGGCAATGAAATGAGATCATTGGAGGATATCATAGATTGTCAGGAGGACAGAGATGGAAATTCATATCACCAAGTGGGCAATGATATGAGATTAGTAGATAATCTCATAAAATTCCAGGTGGGAAGAAATGGACTTTCAAATTGCTAGGTGGGCAATGAAAAGAGATCCGGTGGAGGTCTCATATACTGCCAGGAGAGTAGTATTGAAAGTTCAAATTGTCAGGAAGGAAATGATATGGGATCAATTGATATCATAGACTACCAGGTGGGTAGGGAAAAATAAATGGGACTATTTGAAATAATCAGGAGCTTAGAAGTGAGTTCAAGTCAGCAAGGAGTGTTGATAGAGGAATCAACAAGGAGTGTTGATAGAGGTGAATATTCATGTGGGTTTATAGACCATGTGAATGAAGATGATGAGAAGTTTAATAATTCTATCACAAAGGAGGAGGATCAGAGGAGATTTCTAATCCCTTGGGGAATTCAGGTATTCCTACCAAGAATCCCAGTTGAGCCAAGAGAATGTGTTGCAGATGAAGCAACAGAAGAAAGACAACCAACAATGACTATTGTAGAGGAAGAAGAAATGGAGCAGACATTAGAATCTGCCCCAACAGAAGAGTATCACACAGTCGAGATGCTCTCTCAACAGGAAACATGAGGAGAAGAGAATTCATAGGAATGTCTCAAAATTTTCAGCCAGGAAGTTGAACAGGAGATGACTACAACATTGGAGCTTGGAGCAGAGGAGGAAGTAGATAGCATGGAATTTGATGATCTGTGTGAAGAACTGGAATGCCTAGAGAGAAGGGTAATGGTGAAAATATTTCACATCCAACAAATCAAATTGGAAACATGTAGGGGAGCACACTAGCCATAGGAGTAACTAAAAGAAGTTGGACTTGAACCAGCACAAGGAAAAGTTGTAGGAGCTAATATGTTAGAGGAGGTGACTGAGTAGCAGTTCAGTCAAGAAGAGACTGCAGAAATGGAGTCTGCAATAGAGTTTCAACTTATAACCACAAGGGGAGATGAAGACAACATGGGGGATCATGTTGGTCTACCCATTGATAAAGAAGTGCAGCAACGAAGACTGCATAAGAAGAGCCAACCATTGGAGCAGTTGGACATGGAGATAGAGGAGATCAGAATGTTGATGTTGAGGTCAGCAGAAGTAGTCAGTAAAGGGGATATGAATAGAATAGAGACTTCCATAGTATCAAGGAATAAGAATAAGAATATGCAAAAGCAATGACAACAATAGTGGCAACAACAACAACATAGCTGGAGAGGAGCAAGAGGACAACTCCAGAGAGAATTTGGGATTCAGGAGGATTTCATCACTAGAGAAGAGGATATCATGAGAAGGATCTCATTTTTTTCTCATCATGGGAGTATGATGCAGGAGCATTGCTCCACCTCATCATGTGCGCTAGCACGCCAACATGCAGATGCGCAATAGAGAAAGGGAAAGGCACCGACCCTCCCATTTTTAAATTTTGAAATATGATCCGATACCGATTGTTCATTTTGTAAAGTTGTAAGAGAAGGACGCACCTTTGTATAGGTAGTCATTGAGGTTTTCTTAAATGGTTGTCTGTAGCAAGCCCATAACGTAGATATGTATGGGTAGACATTTATACAATGTATCCATAGGAGTATAGTGTCATAGCAGAGAAAGTGATAACACTAAGGTGGTGAAGAGTATAAGATCATAGAGCCCTCTTTTGTAATTAGAGGGAGAGAGAGGTAGAGACAGTCTTAAGAGAATAGGAGGATAGACAAGAGATCTGGGTAGAGAGGTCTCGGTAGAGAGAAATGAGACTTGTTACAGTCCAGTATTTGTAATCATCTGTATAGATACACAAAGATAATAGAAAAGAAGTTTTTCCTACACATTGTTGTTCATGTATTTATGTTTCATGAATGAATGTTGTAGATGTATGATATATTTCATTTATAGTAGGAAGATAGGTTTACCTATCTTTGTTTGAGTTGTGATATCGTTCCGGTTCTTTAGCCTATGCAAGGAGTGCACAATAGAACATTTAAGTTCTATAGCCAGCACAAGGAGTGCACATCTGAACTCTGTGGAGTCAGAAGGAACGTGCGAGGAGGGCACACCGAAGGGATTGCAAGCTCAAAGAGGAGCCTCAAGGTTGTTGAACACCTTGGAGGTAAGACTCTGCAGAGAAGGCACAGGAAGACAGAACTACTGAAGGTTCTATAGAGCTATGCCATGTGGGTATTGAACAAGTGCAAGGAGTGCACAAGGAGAACTCTATTTCGAGTTCAGAGATAAGAGAAGCGTCAGGGAGAGACACTCACGGAGTTATTGAATACTCTGTGAAGAAAAGATCTGGAAGGTGTGTATCAAGTAGAAGAATGTCAGGAGGACGAGAAGTATTTATTGTTCAATAAATCCTTTGAGATTCTAAGTTTGATGAAATCCAGAGAACAAAAGGTGTGCGTGGGAGTTTGAAATATCCGAGAAGATCAAGCTCAAAATTTATTACGCAAGAAGTGTGTATGAGACAGACTTATTATAAGTCCATAAGCTTAGAAGAGAACGCTTTTAGAGGTGTAAGAGAGACCAAAAGGAGTCGGGTTCATAGGAGAAGTTCCAAGGCCAAGAGATTAGAATAGTTACAAAAACCTTCTAAGGTGGAGGAAGTCTAAAGCCCAGGAGGAGGAGCGACAACAACCATTAGATCGGTTGTGAGAAGGAACCTAGACCGTCAGATTCATGTCCAGTGACATAAGGAACCACAATGAAGAGAAGCATATCTCATAGGTTAGATCTGAGCATAGAGGACCAACAACTGTTGGATCCAGAAGAAGTGCATGATCTTTAATGTTGTGTATACGCAGGAGAGTGGACCAAAGATTTGAGAACTGAGATTCCTGGAGTCTAGAGAGTTGAAACCCTGAAATAGAATCTAAGTCGTCCGATCACAAGAATAGGTCTAAGCCATCAGATTGTTTGGAGCAACAAATGTCGTCAGATCAACTGCGAAGGAATAGATCTCAACCGTTGAACCTCACATCCAGACATCCAAGAGGAGCATGGAGAGGAAACAAGTCTTAGCTATCATATCTGAGCGCGTGGAACAACAACCATTGGACCCAGAGGAAAGCGCACGAGGCTTAATCCTTGTGTGAGTAGGAGAGTGGACTCGTCAATATCCCGAAGTTTTGAAACAATTGGAACCATCTATCATTGGAGGTGACAGGTGGCAGTAGATCCGAGGTGTTTGGGAAATCGAACATCGAGAGATTTGCAAGGAAGAGAGGAGAAAATTCACGAAAATCAAATTCACGAAATCATTCTGGACCGTTGGATCCGGGGTGACAGGTGATGGAGATCCACACACATCGAAGGATTGGGAACTAGGAGAACATAGGTGAAGACAAGAGAAAATAATTGGGGAGATGGGATCCAAAAAAATCCTAGCCATCCATCAGAAAGGATGAGTGGAGAGAGATCGACATTTCACTAACTCACGACTTGAAGAAGTTGAAGGGAAAATTCATGAAAACTTGTGAAATGTGAATTCACGAAAAGATCCTAGCCATTGATCGAGGAGAGATTTGGACTGTTGATTGTCCAGGGAGACTTTGGAGATTTCAGATATCGGAAGACCTAAGGTAAAAGGCCTTTCGACCTCATGAAATGCGAAGTCCCAATACAAGGAGGAATAGATATTAGCCATCAGATCACAAGGGATAGTGACCGTCGATCTGGGTGAGGGGATTTCAGAGGTTCAGATTTTGGGCTTTCGAAAAAGAAGTGTTGGGTTTATTTTTGATTTCGTGAAACATGAAGTCCTGAAGCTCTCAGAGGATTGGCCCTAGGTCACAGGAAAGGGTCACATGAACATGAGGTTAAGGGAGGAGCTAGTGGAGGCTAAACGCTTAACTTGGAGATTGGGATTTTGGGGAATAGAGAGTTGGAGTCGACTCACGTTCATTTCTCCAACACGCAAAGCCACGATACGATCATAGCCGTGGATAGAGGAGAAAGAAGGACCGTCATATTTAATTTCTAGGAGGATTTGGAAATTGGGATATTGGGACTCAAGAGATTTGGGTGGCTTGTATGCAGAACACCCGAGGTCCTGAAATGTGAAGCACCTTTTTTTAGGTGTGTGGTCATAGCCCGTGGTCGCGTGGGGAGAAGCTTGTGCTTGGTGCTTAGTCATGCAGGTGGAGTTTCATATTGGACCTGTGGATTTATTTGTTGGGGTTTCTCGTAGGGACCCAAAGAGATAATTTGGCTCGGGGAATTGGAATGATCCAGAGATCGAGAGGTTGCAGAACCCTGCCAAGGTAGGGGGTCTACATTAGGTGGTATCAGGGCTATTTTCTTTCTGCAGGTTGTTGACAAAAGAATGAGGATGAAAGAAGATGACCTGGTAACATCAGGTGGTATCACAAATAGGAGTTTTCCTTTAGACAACAGGTGAAGGAAGAAAAGTACTGATGCTCTGTGAGAAGGTTGTTTCACACACACAACAACATCAAAAATTTAAACAACTAGGTGAGCTTTAAAAGAAGATGGAGATGCTTTCAGATGTAGAGTGATCCATAGTCTTGTCAGGGGGGCAGGTAGAATATGGAAATGGCTACTGAAGGCTAGGAGCATGGTTGAAGAGGAGACCACCAACAGAAAAACAAAGAATAAATTGATGAGGAACTCGCTGAGATAAGAGAGAGAATGGAACAACTGACATTGAATATGCAACAAGAGGAAAAATTATGTTGGAGGTACGAATGGCCTCTTGACAGGAAAGTAAAATGACCTGTTCAAAATTTGTTGGCTAGAAAGAAGAAACAAGCAGTGAAGAAGTGGTTGAGGCACATTGAAGACCTCAGTGACACAGAAGAGGAAATGGTTTACATATTTGAACTAGAGACAAAAAGACACCTCAGTGATGAGGAGGAGGTGAGATCAGATAAAGACCTCATGAATTTCCAGGAGAGCAAAGATGGATTTTCATATTGACAGGTGGGAAAAGAAATGAGATCATTGGAGGATCTCATAGAATGTCAGGAGGACAACAGTGGAAATTCATATTGCTAGGTGGGAAATGATATGAGATTAGCAGATAATCTCATAAACTGCCAGGTGGGTAGAAATGGACTTTCGAATTGCCAGGTGGGAAATGGAAAGAGATTAGGTGGAGGTCTCATATAATGCTAGGAGAGAAGTATTGAAAGTTCAAATTTCCAAGAGGGAAATGAGATGGGATCATTTGATCTCATAGACTGCCAGGTGGGCAGAAGAGAAGTCCCAAATTTCCAGGTGCGCAGGGGGAAATAAATGAGACTGTCTGAAAGTCTCAGGAGCTCAGAAGTGATTTCAAATCAACAAGGAGTGTTGATAGAGGAATCAACAAGGAGTGCTGACAGAGGTGAAGATTCATGTGGGTTTTCAGACCATGTGAATGAAGACGATGAGAATTTGAATACTTCTATAAAAAAGGAGGAGGATCAGAGGAGAATTCTAATCATTGGGAGAATTCGGGTATTCCTACCAAGAAGCCCAGTTGAGGTCATAGAGTGTGTTGCAGATGCAACTATAGAATATGGCAATGAGATGGGATTAGTCAATCCCATAGAATGCCAGGTGGGCAAAAGAGAAGTCCCAAATTTCTAGGTGGGCAGGGGGAAAGAAATGAGAGTTTTTGAAAGTCTCAGGAGTTCAAAAGTGAGTTCAAATCAGCAAGGAGTGCTGATAGAGGAATCAACAAGGAGTGTTGATAGAGGTGAAGATTCATGTGGGTTTTTAGACCATGTGAATGAAGATGATGAGAAGTTGAATACTTCTATCACAAAGGAGGAGGATCAGAGTAGTATTCTAATCATTGGGGGAATTTGGATATTCCTACCAAGCAACCTAGTTGAGGCCAGAGAATGTGTTATAGATGTAGCAATAGAAGAAAGATAACTTGCAGTGACTGTCGTAGAGGAAGAAGAAATGGAGAAGACATCAGAATCTTCCCCAACATAAGAGGATCACACATTTGAGATGCTCACTCACCAGGAAACAGGAGGAGAAGAGCATTAAGAGGAATGGCTCAAAATTTTCAGCCAGGAAGTTGAACAGGAGATGACTGCAACATTGGAGCTTGCTGCAGAGGAGGAAGAAGACAACATAGACTTTTCTGAAATATGAGAATAACTGGAAACCCCAGAGAGAAGGGTAATGGTGCAAAGCTTTCACATCCAATAGATCAAATTGGAAATAGGTAGGGGAGCATACCAGCCACAAGATCAGCTGGAAGAAGTTGGACTTGAACCAACACAAGGAGAAGTGGTAGGAGCTAATCTATCAGAGGAGGTGACTAAGCAGTAGATCAATCAAGAAGAGACTGTAGAACTAGAGTCTGCAATAGAGTGTCAACTTAGTGCCACAAGGCGATATGAAAGCAACATGGGGGATCAGGTTGGTCTACCCATTGATAAGGAAGTGCAACAGTGAAAATTACATAAGAAGAGCCAACCACTAGAGAAACTAGACAGGGAGACAGAGGAGATCAAAGTGTGTTGAGGTCAGTAGAAGAAGTCAACAAAGGGTAGATGAATAGAAGAGAGCCTGCCACAACAACAGGGAGTAATAAGAAGAAGATGCAAAAGTGTTAAATTATGAGCTTGATTTATTATGCGTATTAATTATTTTATTTTCTTCAATACTTTGATTCCATCTTAATACACTTCAACAATTCCAAATCATAATCGAATAGAAATAATTATGTGGATAAGTAAACATGCATATCAACAACACATATACCTTGGGGAAACCTTGTACAGGGAGAAAAAACCCAGCAAACAATATTCCTTTATTGCATTAATAATGTAAGATCTCTTAGAAATATCCACCAAGAATGTTCTGCTCTCAAAGAGCTTGCCAAGATGACTCTAACCTGAAAAATACTTACAAGACCTTGCTGAAATACACCTTTGATATGCTGCCTCTTTATCACTGATGTGCTCCTCTATTGCTTCACTCTCAACCTGCATATGAAAAGTGCGTTTCAAAACTGTGTTGCAGAACTATGTTGAAGAGAGGGTTCAACCTCTTCTTATATAGGCTGAAGAGGGGAAGAGGGGAAGCTCAAAATAATAACCTGATTTCATGCATTAAACATAAATCAGCTTGATGATTTAGTTCAAACTTAGAACTAGACTTGATATTGGTTACAACTCAGCTTTACACTTTAGTTCGAAATTAGAACTAGACTTGAGACTAACATGCTTTAGTTCGAATTTAGAACTAGAATTAAGACTTTAGTTGCAACTCAACATTACACTTTAGTTCTAAATTAGAACTAGACTCAAGACTTTAGTTGCAACTCAACATTACACTTTAGTTCTAAAATAGAACTAGACTCAAGACTTTAGTTACAACTCTTGACAAAGCAATTCAAAATTCTCTTCATGGTGGATAATGTTTACATGTGCCAATGCACTAGATCAATACAATTACATCATTTTCAATATTAGGAATATCGTTTGTTTCTAGATCATAGGAATTTTATATTCAACCTAACTTTTTCTAGATGCCTTGACTTTTTCTCATGGCTCAAAAGGTTTGACTAGGCTCATAGAGGTTGTATGTTCCCCCTGAATTTTGCACTAGTCTATCTATGCTCACAGAGGTTGTACATTCCCCTTGACTTTTGCACTAGACTGTCTATGCCCACAGAGGTTGTATGTTCCCCCTGAATTTTTCATTAGACTCACATAGCATCTCGTTCGTCCTGAATTTTGGTTTGACTCACAGAGGTTGTACGTTACCCATGGCTTTTGTGAATACCTCACAAGACTGGTTGATTCTCCAAATATCCATGGCTAGCCTCAGGGTGGCTCATATGGCCTCTCATTGGAGAATGACTATCAATGCTGCCAAATTTAACACTCCCTCTCAGCGAGAGAGTCATTCTCAGCCACACCAATCTTGCCTCTCAACTGCACAAATTGTCTCAAGGTCAAAGGCTTGGTAAGGATATCAGCTACTAGATCGCTCGTGGGTCGTGGCTATGTACTGTAACGTTACAGTTTTTCTTTGGACCAAGTCTCGGATGTAGTGGTACCTCATGTCAATATGTTTTGACCTGTTGTGAAATACTGAGTTCTCTGTTAATTTTATATAAATTTGATTATCACAGTGAACCACCATTGTCTCGAGCTTGTCACCAAACAACCCAGAAACCAATTTTTCGAGCCATACTGCTTCCTTGCTAGCAACACTTGCTTCAATGTACTCAAACTCTATTGTACTCTGTGTAATGGATCCCTACTTTCCTCTTGACCAAGAGATCATAGTAGATCCTAAACTAAAGCAATATCTTGAAGTACTATTCCAATCCACTGGGCTTCTTGCCTAGTCAGCATCTGCATACCCATGAAGAAATAAACCACCACTGGATGTATATATCATACCATAAGTAATGGTCCCTCTGAGATATCTCAAGATTTTCTTTTCTACCACCCAGTGTCTCTGTCTCAGTTTAGTCATGAACTGACTCATTGCTATCACTGCATAGCATATATCTGGCCTAGTGTGGATCATGTACATCAATGATCCAATCAGTTGCCTATATTTGGTGGGATCCACCAAATATGAACCTGTATCATAATCATGCATCTTCCTTAGGTTGGTAACCATCGGAGTAGACATGGATTTGAAATCCATCATACCAAACCTCTTTAGTACATCCACTGTGTATTTTCCTTGTGCCATAAATATCTCGCACTGTCTTTGTCACAATTCCAATCCTAGGAAGTAATGCATCAAGCCTAAGTCTTTCATCTCGAATTTGGAATTTATCTCCCTCTTACACGAGGGTATTATCCCTTCATATCTTGTTAGAAAGATATCATCAACATATAGGATTAGTATAACAGGTTGGTTACCTCTTACCTTGAAGTATATATTTGCATCAACATCACTTTTTTGAAATCCAAGGCTTTTAAGAAATCCATCAATCTTATCATACCAAACTCTAGGAGTTTTCTTAAGACCATACAAGTTCTTCCTTAGATTGCATGCATAAGTGCCTTTTTTATGCACTATAAAACCATCTGGTTGTTCCACAATGACCTCCTGTTCAATCTTTCCATTCAAGAATGTTTTTTTTACATCCATCTGATGTAGCTTCCAACCAAGTACGAAAGCTAAAGAAATAATAGCTCGAATGGAGGTATACCTGGATACAGGAGAAAAAGTCTCCTCATAGTCGATTCCTTCTTTCTAAGTGAAGCCTCTGGCTACAAATATTTCTTTAAAATTTTCCACACTTCCATCAGCTGCATGTTTGATCTTATAGATCCATTTGGAAGAAACCACTGATTTGTCTTTTGGCCTTGGCAAATTGTCCCAAACATTGTTCTTTATAATAGACCTGCATTCATCAAGAATGACATCCTTCCATACTTGTAATTTATCTACTTATTCAAATGAAGAAGGTTCAGCATGAAGAAGGTTCGACATCACTAATGTTTCTCATCAACGCAACATAGCCTCCAAACCTATGAGGCCTCTTCCTTTCCCTGAAAGTTCCTTTGGAAGCAACTATCCTTTATGCTTCCCGCACTATTTCTTTAAGCCACCCTGGCTTCCTTTTGGCTGGACGTTCTTCAAGAGTTATTTCTAACACTTTAGTGGGTTCTAGGGGCTCATTACTTGGCCCTTCATGAGGTTCCTCCCTCTGATAATCTAACTCTTCATTTTCAAAAGAGGGTGAAGTTGGTTGAACTACTTCTGAATCCTGTTGAAGCTCTCTATATTTCTTAAATGTTGATTACTCATGGAAAGTCACATCTTTGCTTACCTCTATTTGCCTCTGACCTGGTACATAAATACTGCAAGCCTTGGAGTTCTCACTATACCCCACAAACACCCCTTTCTTGCCTGAGGGTTCCATCTTTGTCCTCTTTTCCTTAGGG
>JASDQU010884869.1:0-20735 GCA_032191745.1 Picea mariana
AATGAAGGATGGTGACGGAGGTGGGGGTGAATGCAGCTGGCAGAGACAGTGGGAAAGGGCTTTTGTTGCCTGTTTTAACAAAGTAGACGCCGAGATTGGAGGAGTGAAACCCAGAAACCTGAGATGTGGAAATGGAGAGGAAGTAGGTGGAAGAGGAAACGATGAGTCTGCCCGTACTGACCCTGCACCTGCCCCGGCTGACGCTGTTGGATCGACAGCTGTGGTTGCTGTGGTCGGGTCATCTCAGATAATCGTGTCAAATTGTGGGGATTCCAGAGTGGTTCTGTCAAGAGGTGGTCATGCTATTGCGCTTTCCGTAGATCATAAAGTAAGGATATTTAATATATGCAAACATTATGTATTAGGTCATAAAACACTTGATGTGTATAAACTGAAATATATATTTTCCAATACAAAAAGTTAAAATTGTATAAACTGAAATATATTATTAATGTTTTTAGATTTGAGTGGACATTTCACTCATCATGAGGGACATGATTACAGGATATGATGATCATCAGGACTGTCAATTCTGATGTAAATTGTGTAACTTTGAGGTAAATTGCGTGGAGTTTTTGAAACTTCAATATTTAGAGTGGACACTCCACCTATCATTAGGAACTCTATTAGAAATTTCTCAATTCACAGTTTTTAAACTTATCATTAGGAACTCTATTAGAAATTTCTCAATTCACAGTTTTTAATAATAAATCGTGTATCCATTATGAACGTTGGAAATTACAAAAACTCCATACACAAATTACATCCAAAAATATAAAAAACTATTATGAAAAACAATGAAAAACAACATTCTACTTTTTGAACTTTTTCAATAGATAAATAAATAAATATATATTAATGTCAAAATATTTTAAATTAAATAATATATATTTCATCTTATATCATAAGATTAATTTGCTACTCAATATTTCAAAAAGTATTGCATTTTCATTAAAATAAATTTAATTTTTCATTTTTTTTCCAATTACTAAGCTAGGGAATTGGTTTTATTAATGCAGCCTGAAAGGGACGACGAAATGACAAGGATTGAGGCGGCGGGAGGCAGAGTCATTCAGTGGAACGGATACCGTGTGTTTGGAGTGCTTGCTATGTCAAGGGCCATTGGTATGCCGCTTATTCGTTCACACAGGATTTATATTTTTTACAAGTGTCTGAAAAACAGTGGATTTTCACTCTAGTTTAAGTGAACTTGGTACATATTTCCACAACCAGTGAATATGTTCAGGAGCACACCAAATTATAAAATGAAAATTTCCACATCAATCCAAAAGTTGTGAACTCATATGCTGGTTTGCATGGTCTATGCAATTTTTTTTTTAATCTGGCAGAATAGGTAGTTAAGGTGGGTTCTACCTAGATTTGAATCCTTAATATCACATAACAGATTAACAGAGTGTCATAATGGTTAAGAACATGTGTTTCCTCTTAAGAGGTCATCGGTTCAAATCCAAAGGGGGGTAGGGTATGTACAAGGGGGTCTCATACACCAATTTCGTGTGTGCTGGCTTGGCTGTGACCTTAAAAATAGATTATTATTATTATTATTAATATCACATAACCGAATTGTCTAACAATACACTCCATAATCATAGCACTTAATGATTAACTATGTTGTCTTAACAGTGCACTCCATAATCATAGCACACCAAATTATAAAATGAAAATTTCCACATCATTCTAAAAGTTGTCAACTCATATGTTGGTTCACTTTCATGGTCCATGCATGTATTTTTTTTTTTTATCAGATAAAATCTGTAATTAAAATGGTCTTTACATAAAGTAAGCTCAAATTTAAACTAATAACATCACATAACAGATTAATAGAATGATTTAAGAACATCATATAACAGAGTGCCTTAACAATGCATTTCATAATCATAATACTTCATGAGCAACTATGTTAAAAAATTTTGCTTGCTATGTATATAACACTAAAATATAGTTAAAAAAAATTCAAAACAATTTAAAAGTAATTTAATTGGTGAACACACCATCAGGCATCTACAGTTTTTCTTGCATTGCATGCACTAGCTTTGCTCTGCTGGTTTTCCCAGTGAAACCGTGACTAGGAAAATGTTACCGATACGAATTGTTAGCTATGCTTTGCTGGTTTCCCCAGAGAAATCGTGACTAGAGAAATGTTACTGATACAAATTGTTACGTGATACAGGTGACCACTACCTGAAGCCATACCTCATATCAGACCCAGAGGTTACATTCACTCAGAGAACCGATGAAGATGAATGCTTGATATTGGCCAGTGATGGATTATGGGATGTACTCTCCAATGAAGAGGTTTGCGAAATAACTCGTAGATGCCTTGCCAAGTGGCTGCATAACAATAATATTGCAGCAACTAGCTCATCATCTTCTAAATCGAAATCATGGAAAGAGAGAAGGGAAGAAGAAATGGATCCATGCATGCAAGCAGTAGCGGGGTATCTTTCCAAGATGGCTTTTCTGCGTGGTAGCTCTGACAATATCACTGTGGTGGTGGTGGACTTGAGAAAAGAGACGCCAGAGACCTAAAACGCCAAAAAATGGATGGATGGTTGATGTTTCTCTATCAGAATTATATAAAATATATATGTATGATGACAGCCAGCTTAGGCCGAGTTTTCACAGCTTGATTACTTGTACATAATTTTGATTTAGAAATTATAGGCATTGCATGGAGAGTAGTGTTCTCCTTTTAACTCTTGTTTTAATATATCCTGGAAACCAACAGGGATCCTGAATTGCTCCTTGTGAGCAAATTTGAAGATTTGCATACTTTTTGTACTATAAAATTTGGTAGATTTCTTTCTCACTCAAAGGTTCTCTTGTGAAAGGTGGCCAGTCTGGAAAGCTGCGTTAATGCTGCCTGGAGCCTTGGGGGAATGAAGATGGCCTGGGATCATGTGATCAATGCGAAAGTTGACCAGGTAAAACATCTACCCAAAAATTATGGGCATTGAGATGATCAGCTGCAGAATCATGAGGTCTAATAAACCAACAGAATAGAATGTTGCGTCTAATTTGTTGCAACATATATGGGAAAAGCCTTCTGAATTTGACATCTTGTTATGGAAATCATGTTCATCGGCCCACCAGATCATAACGGCCAAAACATTTTTTGTTTGGGAAATCACATGTCACAGGTAGGGTTTCCTGTGGGAATTCGAAATAGCTGCTAGAGAAAATGGTCTTGGGTATACCGTCAACGTCAATGTTATAACATTAGATGTTTCTCTTCCACATTGCCCTTGATTAAGAAGTGGTACTAAGCATTAATGTGCATATCTTTTATTTAAACTCGGACAAAGATAATTTTATGTTTAATCTATAGTCAGTGTTAGAACTATGTTAGTCAGTGTTAGAACTATGTTGGAAGGAAAATTATTTTAGTTTTTAGCTTTTTGTGGGTATAATAGTTTTATTACTATGTTGCATGGGAACCCGCCCCCTAAAAAACTACTTGCCCGCTTTTCCCTTGTTATGGGAACTTGGGGAACCTCTCCAAAACTACTGGCGATTTCATCCTAGACTTGTAGGCCATCGCCAATACATTTAGATAGATTTTGGGGATATTCTGGGTATGACAATGGATATTGATGATTTAACAATATGATTGTTTTTTTCTTTTCTTTATTTTTTTATTACATTTAATATATATCTGCTGTACAAGTTGCAATTCAACACATGAGTTTTGTATGATGGGTTTCTATTTGGGTTTTTGGTGATTTAACTATGTCGTTGTGATATTTTTCGGCCATATTTGCCCAATATCCGGTGAGAAATTGTTGGATCTGCAGATTTGAGTGGCTAATTCTGTTTAATCCAAGTGTTCTAGGGGTTTTTCACCAAGCTGAATCCATTTCTGCATTCAAAAAATGCAATTTAAACAACAGAAAATAGCTATGTTGCATTGGTTTTTGGGACAGAGGTACGTCAGGAACGGGGGGACGCGTCCCCGGGACGGCTAGAGCGCACCCCCAAATTTTTCAGGAGACGGCGGGTTGGGGAAGGCAATAATATATATATATATATATATTAAAATTCACCATAAACATTTGTAGTTGCTTCAAGCTTGTAAGCATAACAAGCTATACTATACATTATTATGCACATCCCTTACACTTGCCAATTCTGAAAAAGCTTAAGCAATTTAAAAAAGCGCCGAGTGTCATTTCATTATTGGCTGCTAGACAAGAGCAAAATGCAGTTTAGCTTTAAGAAACTTAAGTGAGAAATGTCTCTATAGCAGTTTTTTTTCCTCATATTTCTTGTTAATGACGATTATGTTAAAACTTAAAAGACATTCCCTTCAATAGGTTTTGCAGATTTTTATGGCTGTGTTGAAACACACTATAAAACACTTTGGTTCTGTAAAGAGATTAGATTCATATTTCAGATTAAGAAGGTGATTGAATAGGAATTTATTCAAACATTTAGTACCAATCAAAGTGGCTACTATCTAATTGTTTTCACAATGCTTGAGGTTGAGATGGTGGAAGCACTATAATTGAATGATCCCTGGAAACCCATGTACAACATGTAAAAGCTGAGATGACCAGAAAAATGAGAAAAACAAGAGCAATAACCACAAGGATCAGCCCTTTGAAATGTTGCATTTCTCGTTTTTTTGACATGGAAGTTTTGCTTCTTGTAACCTTGCTGCTGAAAATACAATATTTAAATCATCAAAAACCCATGTTTTGAGCTGCAACGTTTACAACAGATTTTGATTCAATGCAATACAAAAATAATAGATGGGAAAAATGATCTTATTGTCCAATCATCAATTTCCATGATTGTCAAGACTGAAGATATATGCTAGGAATATCCCCAAAATCTGCCAAAAAAATCCTTGAAATCTGCCCAGAACATGCTCGAAATCTGTTTGGAACGTCTTGGGGACGACCAACAAGTCCCCAAGTCCCCAATGGAGTCCCCAACAATTTGGGTAAGTTTCCTAAGGGTCCCCAAGTCCCCGAAACGCGGGGACGGCGGGTACGCAGGTTTTTTTTCGGGGGACGGGTCCCCATGCAACATAGGAAAATAGTGATTTCAGGCACATTTATGTCATCTAATTCCGACGAAAAAGGCCAAAACTTAGAACCGTTAGACAACGTCTTTACCTATTGTCTTTTGAACAACAACATTACAGCAAGCAAAGCCTCCATGTTAAAAAACCATGAAATGCAACATTTCAAAACGCTGATCATTGTGGTTATTGCTTTTGTTCTTCTCATTTTTTAGGTCATCTCAGCTTTTGCATGCTTTAACATATTGGTTTTCAAGTCCAATGCTTCCACCATCCCAACCTCAAGCATTGCGAAAACAATCACTAATTGGAATTGGGTACTAAATGTTTGAATAAATTCCTATTCAATCACCTTCTTAATCTGAAATATGAATATAATATCTTTACAGACTCAAAGTGTTTTGTAGTGGGTTTCAACTCAGCTGTAACAATGTGCAGAACCTATTGAGAATTGTAGTGGTTTTCAACTCAGCTGTAACAATTTGCAAACCTATTAAGATAATGTTTTTTAAGTTTTAACATAATCATCATTAACAAGAAATATGAGTTAAAATACTTCTTTGTCTCATAGATCCTTCATCGACCTTATTGCAAATTGAAAATAGTTAGACTTAAGTTACATTCCCCCTTCCTTACAATTATAGATAATCCTTGAATATTTATATATACAATTTACAACACAATACTTAGAAAATAAAATTCTATACAATTTTATACTCTGACAATTGTTCCAACCAAAATTCGTATTTTCTCTCAACCCTAAAAACCCAAAGAATGGCCCGTGGGGGGGCAGCTCAATTGGCAAGTGCCATGAAAATGAAGTTCCATGGGGTTTCGAGTTCAACTCCCCCCGACTTACCTTGTGTGCCGCGTGTTGTGGGCACACCTGGAGGTTATAGTGGTAGCTGTTGGATAAGCACTTGCCCAACTAGTTGCATGATACCATTTTTGATTATAGGTATATATACTTATTTATTATTTATGAAAACTGGAGAATACCATTTTTTATTATAGGTTTATATACTTATTTATTATTTATGAAAAGTGCACAATACCATTTTTGCTCAAATAATTAGCAGCGGGATAGCAATAGGGATGAGACTGAGTTAATTTTGATTATAGGTTTATATACTTATTTATTATTTATGAAAACTGAAGAATACCCTTGATTATATCTTAATATACTTGGTTATTATTTATGAAAACTGAAGAATATCCTTTTTGTTAAAATAATCAGCAGCTGGATAGCAATAGAGACGAGACTGAGTTAATAAGCGTATAAGTTTAATTTTTTTATTATTATATATTATTTAAAGTTTAGTTTTAATTAATTTATTTTTAAGAAATTTTTAAAATTGGTAAAAATCCTTGAAAATAACATTTTTATAGTTAAACTCCACATCTATCAAGTATAGTTATAAATAAATATATTAAAAGAAATAAAAGAATATCTTATTTTCAATTTTTCTTTTTTTTTTAGAAAAAATAGTTATTTTTGTATTTTTAAAGGAGAGTATGCATTTCTTTCATCTAAATCAATTGAGCAAACCCTTAAAAACTATAATAATTTTAATTATTATATTTGCATTTATACTAATTTTTTTTATTATATTTATATTCATAATAATTTTATTTATTATATTCATATTCATAATAATTTTATTATGGACTTTCCAATACTAATACTTAAAGAGTTTTACATTTTTTTTTTAATTATCTATTTAATTTTATTCAAAATTAGGTGAGAAATTATTAAATCTGTAGATTTGAATGGTTAAAATTGTCCTCTAAATTTTTCAGCAAGTTAAATTCATTTATGCATTAAAAAAATGCAATTTAATCATAAAACATTGCTAATTCACCCAAATTTACATCATTTTGATTCCAAAAAAATATCAAAACTTAAAACATTCATTAATTTATATTAATTTATTTTATGGTGATTTGTGCATCTTACAGGAATGGCTATGCTTTTCCAAGGATGACATAAAAACACTTTTATCTCATTAGTCGTTCATCCCTCCTGCTATATAGGCAAACTTTGCTTATTAAATTGGCTCTGAAAATAATAGAACAACTCATGACAAATTGTGTATAGGCAGCTTTGCTTATTAAATTGGCTCTGAAGATAACAGAACAACTCATGACAAATTGTGTATTGTGAGGAAGATGAGCGAAAACTGTTAACAAATTGTGTATTGCTGCACTCAGCATGACATGCGAATCTATCGGAACGAGTTGGTCCAGGTTATTAAATTTTTTTCTTAGAGTTTGGAATACAAATGATTTATGAAATGATACTTTGAATTTGGTCCTTTGTTTCAAATGTTTTTTCACAGTATGGAGAGATTAAAAAACAACCTAACTTTCATTTGAATGTATACTTTTTACTGTATAACTTTTAACGTATAGTGTAGGTTCATTTTAAATAGTGATTTATTAAATTTTTTAAAATGTAAATTTTATTATTATTTCATGTTAAGTATTAATTCTTTTAATAAAGAGAATTACATTTTAAAAATTTGATGCATTGATACTTCATAAATCTGATGCTGCATTGATGCTTCATAAATCTGATGTTAAGATGAATCTACTCTAATTTAATATTTTAAATGTTTCTATATACATATGTATATACATAATTGGTACAATAATATAGAGGAAAATAATATTTTTCCTTATGTTTTCCATATAAAAGTGAATAACATTATGGATACATTCTTATTTGTTTTATTTATTTGGTTTTTAGATCAAGACACATTCTTATTTATTTGGTTTTTAGGTCATGACACATTTTTGATACTAATATTTCTCTGTATATTTTCTTTGTTAAACTCATTATTTTGAAAGAGTTATGTAGTGACAATGTTTTTTTAATGGTTTTAATTTTTTTGGGATTATTTTTTATGAATTGATAAAGGTTTTGTTGTTGTTTAGGACTTATACACAATGTTTTCTTACTTATATCAAGGAGATATTTTAGTTGACTAGTTATATTCTTCCAATTTCATTAATAATCTCAAAGCAATGTTATGTGTATGTCAACTTGGTGGAGTTGTCTAACCTTATGGCAAGAATCTGTTTAGTTGTAAGGATATGGTGATATATAAATCTTATCAATCCAAAACCTTGATAGAATTTTTAACTTTATAGGTTGATTCAAAATTAGGCAAAACCCCTAGGGGCATTGTTCCACCATGAATGAGCATTGGATTCATGGTAGAACTCTATCCCTGCCTAATTTTTTTGTTAGATTCTTATCAAGTTTATCACAAGAAAGAGAGTCCATTTGCTACAAGATTAGCTTACTCTAAACTTGATTCATATGCTTGCTAGTAGAAATTTGAAAGTTTAACACCTAAGTTGAGAGGTCAGTGGCAGGGATGATTTTATGGGCTAAATTTCGCTCATGGGCTAATTTTTCATGGGTTTTTCCCAAAAAAATATTTGCCATTCTAAAAATGATTCGCCAAAATTCTATAGGATAAAATTATTTTGCCTTAAAAATCACCAAATTTTTATACAAACTGAATAAAATCCTTAGAAATTTGAATATTTTTATAAAAATATCGCCAACCATTTAATAGTTGGCATATGAAGGATTAGTAAGATTCGTCAAGGTTTCTACATTTTAAAATGATTTTTCACCCTTAAAATCATCGGACAAAGGTTTTAATATCCATTCTCACTAGCATTATCAATATTTTTGTTAATCCTGTCCCCGAGGTGTAGGACAGTCGGTGACGGAGTGTGTTGTTAAGCCACTCCGTGATGTTAAAGTCACCGGTTCGAAACCTGTGGGGACAAAAAATCCAACCATGTTAAGGGTTGGTGTGGCTCAGGTCGGGTGCGATCCCCGGGTGATTTTGACGGCTTAGATGCCCCTGAGTCGCGGTTTCTCAAGCCACAGGTTAATCGCAGGTCCTGCACAAATTAACAAACAAAAAAAAAATATTTTTGTTAATCCTTTATGAGCCTTAGGTCATGGTAGAGCTCTACCCTTGCCAAATTCTTATTAGGTTTGTTGTAGGAAAGGGGTGTCCATTTGCTACAACATTAGCTTACTCTCATCCTACTTCATATGCTTTGCCAATGGAAATTCGTAGTTTAACATTTAAGTTGAGAGATCATTGCAAAAAGGTTTTAGTTTCTATCCTCCCGAGCATTAGCAATAATTTTGTTACTCCTTTTGGTAGTTAATGTAGTCTAGTTGCTGTTCAACTCAAAGGGGCAACAATGTTTAGATTGGGTCTGTATGTACAATAATACGTAGATTGCATGCTTAAGAGTAGTAGTGTATTGTTAGGGTGGAAGGTGTTGGGGGGGAGATGGGATTGTTTACAACCTCGAGGGACAATGTAAATTAACCTACTCCTGGGGTTTGGGGGTAACCTTTAACAATCTGGTAGAAGCCTTGGCTTTATACCAAAGAATCAAAATTTTCAAAGGAAGGCAAGTTAGGAACCTCATAGTCATTGGAGATTCTTTGATCATTATTTGTCAAATGAGAGATTTGACCTCCTCAAAGTTATCATGTCTAGCTAGATTGATCATAAGAATCCAAGGGATTGCAAGGTATTTTGAATTGGGTGAGTATTATCATATCCTTTGTTCTCTTAATAGTCAAGTAGAGTCAATGGCAAACAAGGGAACGATTTTGAATCAAGGTTCCTTGAGCAAAAATGAGGGGTTTACATTAATTGATTATCTCCCATGAATATTTTTTTATTTAATCATTAGGAAAGCCATGCATCTTGTATCAATAGACAAGTGGCAAGGTTCATTATACCACATGAAATGAAGCTCAACTCATCGCAACCCCCTTGTAATTTGTGTTTGATGCTTTCTTGCTTGAACAAAGGGGAGCTATTATGGGTGATGAAATGACATTGCATAGGAGAGGTAGGATATCTTTGGTTTGTTCGAAGTGTTTACTTCCACCAACCCTATTAAGAATCCTTCTTGCGGTTTGTTTTACGGTACAATTGAGACCTATCAAGCCTCGACATATTCAACGACAAGTTCAAATAGTGGAAGCCTTGGTTTGACCTTGTTGAAATTGGTTCTCAATTAAGTGTGGCAATTTTGGACCTCTCTTAGTGGTTTTCTTTGTTTGCTTGAAGTATTTTTGGGGGAGGTTAAGTGGTTTGAACCTCATCCAACTTCGTTCGTCTTGTGATCTCATCGAGCCTTGGAATATTGGGTATTTTAACTCTACTATAGTGACTCTTCCATTTGTCACCATGATGGACATCGACATTCTGACAATTGTAGTCCATGTGAAATCACTAATATTTGAAGGAGATTAAGGAGAGTAGTGCACCCATTGAGAGCCTTCAAGTTGTAGTGTCTCACCTTAACATTTGAGTGTTCTCTTAATTAGACAATTATATGGTTAGAAACACATAGTTGGTAGTGGGGGTAACAATACAAGGTAGTCAAATTAAGAAGCTTACAACAAAGCACAATATGCATTTACAACTAATTCAAGATTTGGCTCGAAGCCCATATCCTAGAACTTAGCCACCTTAAGACTCAATTGGCTCTTTCAAAGAAGTGGCGATGTAGGAGGACATAGTTTAGTAGATTCAAGGAGATATAAAAATTGAAGAAGTGGCCCTAGAGCCTAAAGTAGAGGACAAGGGAGCCCATAAAGGTCATGGTTCCTATTAAAATAGCTAGGGTTTTATGTTTTGTAAATTGATCACTTCTAGTCCAGTGAGTTGGAATTTATGATAGTAGGGTTTATAGTTTTATGAAGTAAAATGTAAGAGAAATATACATTGTAGGTAGACACTTATCAAATTTTGTAAATTTTGAGTACCAAGTATAAGACTCTAAAAGGGTTGTATGAACTCACTGTAAGGTGTGGCCACATCGTTCTTTTAATACAATTTCTAACTGTTTAGTTAAAAAAATAGTAGTGTAGTGATTAGGTTATGTGGAGAGAGGTTGTAGTGATTAGATCGCATGTGTAAGATAAAAAGTGATTAGGTTTCATGCATAAAGGTAGAAGTGATTAGGTTGTATGCATAAATGTAGTAGTGATTAGGTTGCAAGCCTTTGTAATTAGGGGCAATTTTGATTAATTTGCATGCTTAAGTGTAACACTCATTAGGGTGCACACATGAGGGGATTGCATGTCTAAGGGCAATAATGATTAATTTGGTTACATGCATAGGGGTGGTAGCAACCTAAGTACATTGCATGTCTATAATTGTGCGTGATAGTGACTATCCAACTTAATTGCCATTTTATATTTAGGATTTTGGATAATGTGAATAACAAATATCCAACTTAACTTTAGTTTTGGAGTTCAAAAAACAATACATTTTTATGTAATATAAAACAACTTAGAAGAAACCTTATATTAAATGCCTATTCTAAAATATATCCAAGTGTTGGTTGGATCTACTCTTCTATTGGTCTAGGGGATTCTTTATGGTTTATTTTGATTCTACCTTACCATCCTATATTGACCCAGGTTCATATTTGATAAGATTCCCAACAAAATCCCTTTAAACTATCGGCCCCTCTGGTAACCCAGAAGGCAACGCAACACACAGTGTACTGCGCAGTCTCACTCGAGATAACTCTATGGGTGGCTGCAATACTCATGTGTTTGCAACTTGAGACTGAGCGGAGATCTGTGGTTGTGTTCTGTAATCTTTATTCATTCAGTCTAACATTTAGTTATAACATTCATTCTATGCATGCATGTGGAATACCAGATCTACTTAGTTACTTCATTCATCTAACATTCATCAATTAATTAGACATAAAGATTCATCCATTCATTCACATAACACAGTGTTACCGTGGTTCACCCCCTCCTGGGCTACGTCCACAAAGATCAGACTCTCAAGCTTTTATTATAGTTTAGAAATATCTCACGCCGCGAGTGGTTACAATTTTAATTCTCCCCCTTTTCCATAGGCTCCTCGATCCCTGCGAGGCTGACTATATCGCACCATGTTTCTTAGCCTGCGATCTAACCCTCGGGATCGAATCACTCACTATTCCCCTAGCTCATCAGTAGAATGACTCATACCGTTCTTACAACCCTCTCTTCCTCTGTGTATATCTCTCCTTCTCTCCCTCGGTTTCTGTCTCTCTCTCTTAAGTACTACTTATTTATACCCTTGGCTCACCAACCATTACAATACATTACAAAAACCCTAACCCTAGCATCGTTAGGTCTTCCTCTCATGCGCGCCTCGCCTACTTCTCTTACACGTGCTGCTTTTTCTTCCAGCTGTCTTTTCCTCCTTGCATGCTTCTCCTCCAAAAATAGTCTTTCTTCGTGACTAGGTCTGCATCCAACATACCTCCAACATTGACATGTGGCTCGTCCCGAGCCACCTAAACTTTGTGCGCTTCTTCAATCTCTCCTGTGAGAGCCTGGAACTTCTCTGTGAGTTCCTTTGCTTGCGTTTGAGCTTGCACGGTCTTCTCCTTGAGTGCGTCTAATACCTATGCTGCAATCTCGTCGCTGATCATCTCTGCGCACTTTGCCTGAGTTTGTGCCATGTTCTTCTTTGCGTCTTTTGCCTGCGCAATAACCTCAACTGCTCTCTCTTGGAGAGGTTCCATTTGAGCTTGGCACTCCTTCTGTGTCTGCGTGGCTATGAGTTCCGCCTACAACTTCTTCATATCCTATGCTCCTTTGACGCGCTCAGTGATCAACATCGTCTTCTGCCACTGCTTGAGGTCCTGGATAGCCGTGCTTATCCTCTCCTATTCCCGGGCCACTACTGGACCTGTTGATCCTCCTCCAGCTTCGTCCATAGCTGTGCTGCTTTAACAAACAAGTCGACAGCTGTTCTGACTTGTCGCTCCATCTCCTCTATCTGTGTTGTTGCTTCCTGTTTCCTCTGCTCTTTCACCTCCGAGGGAGTGGTAGGTATGAGTTGTTCTCGAAGGTGCTCGATCTCTTTCCTGTATTGATCGATTGTCTGCATAATTTGATCAATCTTATGCATTGCCGTGAGATTTGCTGTCTGTGTGCTCTTTGGAATTTTCTCATAGGCTACAACCAATCCCTGCTCAAGCCTATCGACGCGGTCTTTTTCATCTTTGGTCTCGAGCTTGACCTGCTCGAGTAGCAATTCCAACTCTTCTCTGTTGTCCTTCGTCTGTTGAAATTCCACTGCGTCTGTGCGTGCGCGCGAGTGTACCTCATGAACAACGCTAACTTGCAGTTTATACAATGTCTTGGTTGGTATCTGTGTCATTATCAACTGGATTTGGGCCAAATCTTTCAATGGTGTTTGACCCACAATTTCATCCATGCGCAGCATGTTGGGTGTAACGTGAAATGTCGAGCTTGGATGTGTTGTCGTCTGGATCCTATCCTGCTTGCTCGATCCAACCTCGACCCCTGTCTGTGACGCTGCTAGGACTGATTCTATTCCTCTGCCGACCCTCTATGTTGCTTTGATTTGCTTGAGGAGTTGCCTCATGTCTGCCAACTCATCCTGCATCCTATCCCTTTGGCGTCGAGCTTCGTCAAAATCCTCCGTTGTTTGATCCTGGATCATCTGGGCCATGAGGTCCGTGTCGTCCTCCGTGATCGTATATTCTGGTGGCGTTTTGTGTGCCTTAACATTCTTGCGCACATCCCCCGTTTGTAGAATTGGCCTCTTGGTCTGGCCTTTCTCTTGCTGAGTAGCACTTGATGTTGCTCCTTGTGCTGTCTTAGTCTCTTTTTCTTGTTCCTGCGGCGCCTGAGTGTTTTTCTTCTTCCCCGCCTGGGTGCCTTTCTTGGACACACCCCCTTTCTTCTGTTGCGTCGGGTTCTGACATGTCCTTGGCTTCTTGGGCGTCGTTTTATCTCCTGTAGGTGTCTGTTCCTGCCCTGTCTCAGTCTCCTTATCCGCGGGCATCTCTCGATTCAAGTCTGGAATCCTCCAGTCCTTGTGCCAATCCCTGATGGCCATTTCTACGTCCTCTTCCTTGACGTAGTACCGCAATTGTAGCCATTGGTTCTCGTGATCCTTCCGTGCTTGGATCCACATTGTATTCCTGGTCGCTTTGAAGTTGGCTATGCCCTCATACTATGCGACCACTTCTGGTGTAATCTTTCAAGTGTTGGCGATGCTTTCCTGCAGGGCGTCGTAATATTTTGCGAACATGTCTGCATTTGCACTTTTGTTCTTGGGGTCTGAAGTGCTCCCCAACGATAGGTATCACGTTGCACGGTAAGGAGTAGATCTTGCGGCAAAGTATGAATACTTAGGCTCCCTCCATCTGACCAAGGCGATAAGGATGAGTAGCCACGAATAGTGAAATTTTGTCCCCATATCCTGGGCATCCTTGCAGTGTTCCAGGAACAAATTCAACAAGTACGGGGCCCAACTGAGTGTGGTGCCCTACGCACACTGTGCTGCAGCTGCGACGACCCCGATAAGGGCTTCCTGCTTGCGACATTTCCTAAGAAACTTGCACGCCATGATTTTTGTGGCCATCCTTGTTGCTGCGTCACTAATATGCTTAATTATGATTATGTGCGACCCTCTTTCTGTACCATACTTCTTCTTCATTTTCTCGACCAATGCCTTCTCCTTCGTCTTGTCATCAAGGAACTGTGCGGGTGTCTCCCCACGTGTTGGCAGCCCTGTGATGTATGCAATGAGATCCATGTCTATTGAGATGAGCTATTCCAATCATAGGTATCCTCCGTGGGTGACTGCCATCAGTTGCTTGACGTAGTTTCTTACGTCTCGACCCCTTCCAAAGTGCGGGATGCCTAGAATGCTGGTTTTGGCTAGTCCGACTGCCCACTGTTTTGGTTGGTTAATTGGTTCACCAAAGAGTCCTAAACCCACAGTGTCCAGGTAAACTTTCTTGGCAAACTCCAGAAACTTTTCGGTGTCAGTGACATCATGGTATGAGTACCATAGTTTTTCCACGTGGCCTAGCAGGTTACCCGCGACACGCGCCCCTTCCGGAATGCGCGACAAGACTATGGCTATGGCGGTCTGCTTGCGCGATGATCTTGCTACTAGCTGTTTTCCCTTGCAATGTGGTGGTTGACTCGAGGTTTCAACCTCCATTGTTCTCTCTTCTGCATACTCCTCTGCTCGGCCAGTGACATCTTCCACTGTGCCCTCCTGTGGTTGTTCCTGCGTCGCTGTGTGAGATCTTTCTGGTGTGGCCGTTTCTGCCTGGTTTGAGACCGTCCCATTAATCCTCGGGGCTTCTTTGGGGTTTTTCGAGCGCGAAGGATTTCCTGTATCCTAGGCCTGTTGACTCTGCCCTACTTCCGGCATGCATATCGATGTCCATGCCTACTGGTGTTGTCTGTTGGGTTTCCTCCACCACTGGTGTGGGGCTTCTTGGTGTCATATCGGGCGATGGGATTTCGTCCATGTTGTCGATTTCCGGAGGCTGAGGTGGTTGTGACTCGCTTCCCTGTGACTGCTGAGGTGCTCTGATGTTGCTTCGAGGTTATCTGCAGGTCTGGCTCGACACTCCTAACTTGGGTGGTGCCATGGTGGTAAAGGTATTCTCCGCCAAGCTTAGTTGGCTCTGTAACTTCTGCAAACTCGCTCTCTGCTCCGTATATGATCCGGAATGATCTTTTAAAGACTATGGTTAAGTATTTTAAAGCATGAGTTCATTAACCATTTAAGAATTGAAGAAAGAGGAAGAAATTGACGATATAACATGGCATCCATAATAAGATATGCAAATCTGAAAGTAAGCACAAAGAATCAACAAACCATAACAACAAAGTTGTTAATGGAGTTCGACAATATCGCCTATGTCTCCGGGACTTTGTCTCAGTGGGTGAGGCTTTCTTATTTCTCTTCAAAGCTTCAAAAATACATAAAAAAAATGTCAAATGGATTACAAACTAGTCTGGCTTTGTTCTGCTATACCTCAAGAACCCAACACAACCGATGACACTGAAAACGGTTGAGCAAAGCTCCAGAAATGGCCTGCAAAGTTTCTCTCCTAAATGGCTTCCCTGCATAAAAATAGATTTGACTGTCAAATTCCTCAACATTTCTCCTCCTTTGAACCTGTCCAAGGCTGTCAAGAACCTATGGCTTATGTAGATTTGAAGTTGGTAACATCCTCGGGATTGGTCCGTACCAGTACAGTGAGCGGCATAGTCAACGTCCAGTCAGCCTGCCACATCATCGTCATACAGCCTAGTCATCTGCCACGTCAGCTTCCGTACAACCCTGTCACCTTCCCAGTCACCTGCCATGTCATCCCCCGTACAACCACGTGTCATGCCACGTCACGTCTGTACTGCACAGTCAACCTGCCACGTCAATATCCGTACGGTCCAACTGTTGTCTTTACAGGCACGTGTCAGACTTTCATTGGACTACGTCATGTACGAACTGCCACGTGGCATCCGTATAGTGCTACATGTCAAATCCGTACAGGTTCCAACTCAGTGCAAAAACGTCGAATCCGAGTGACATGTGTCACCTCCTGGTGACACCATGTCAGCATGATGACATTATCTTGACGTCACCTATCGTACTGCTGACGTCGGCGTTGACTTTGACCCAATTGACTTTTTACTTGTTTGAGAATTTGATCAGAGCGTGATAACTTTCGCATATGATGTCCGTTTGAGAAAAATATTATATGGTCAGAATCAACGCGACGAGACGGACACAATGTCGTTGGTTTCGTCCGATTACAAGAACTTTTGATTTTTAGGCCTTCCTAAATCCATTTTGGATCACGCCTCCCCACTAAGACCTTTTGGTCCTCTAAAAGGGTACTAACCAGTCATCAAGTGCGAGATACGCCACCCCACTTGTTCTCTGTCTTTAAACTTTGTCTTGTGCAGCTGTCTCATCAAGATCAATTGCAAAACAACCATGACAACTGACATCATATTGTTATCCACTTGTACTCTTTCACATCTTACTGAAGCCACTACCATCCATGTTGAAAACATTAGCAATGATAACATCATAAATATGACTGCAAATGAGCTAATATGTTTGTAGTACTTGCACGACATTAACTTATCTTGAAGCAAAGTATGATTGAACTTCCATTCTATAATCATCTCATGTTTATGCTTAAGATCAATTATTTTATTTGGCACAATTATAGGTGTGTTGCTTGCATAAGCTGCCTTCCTTAATTGTTCCATTGTTTGTAGAGATTGATTTGCTTTTGAATGATGAGCATGTACAACATATTCATTGCCTTTTTTGATTAAGTGATATTGATTATGTTCCCTGTAGAAGATTGCTTTGCGATCATACAAATAAGGACTGCCTAAGACCATTCCACATTCATTGAGTGGCACCACATCACACGTTACCTCATCCACAAACTTTGATGAAATTGCAAACTTTAAAGTGCATTGCTTTGTTATGTGCAATTTATAATTGTTGCTTATCCATTTAAGTGAGTAAGGTTTATGATGCATCTGAGTGTTTAATCCCAATTGTTCAACCACTTCCTCTGAAATCAAGTTAGATTGAGATCCACTATTTATCAATGTGTCTACCTTAGTATGCTTCATTATGACCTTTATGTGAAACAATTTACTTCTAGAATCATATCCATCACCAATTTTACTTGTCAAACCAACCGCTGTGATTTTAGACTCATCACTGAATCTGATCCCAAGTCTGTTGGTTGTGTTGTTGCTGCAAATGTTTGCCTCCCTTTCCTTTCTTTGAACCACTTCGGTCTCTTCTCGGGATGCAATTGCCAACAATGGTCATCATCATTCCCTTCTTTCTTTCAATGCTTGCAAGAGAGTTTCTTTTCCCTTTTTGTCATTGAATTTTCTCTCTTTCCATTCCCCTTTCGTTTGTCCTCTTTTCTTAAAGATGATTCCCATGATACATCAACTCATGTTTTCCCTGCCTCAATGTATGTTGCTTGAACATAAACCTCATCAAGATTAGTAGATCCAAATATAAACACAGTGTTACAAATATGTGCAGGTAAACCACCTATATACTTCATAAGAGTTTCTTAGGTATGTAATGGAATGTCTAACATTAATGCCATTTTACAAAATTCATCTCTGTATTCTTGAACTGTGTGTCCCTTTCTTAGTTTAAGACCTTGCCATTCAATAAAAGCCTTCTCTTTATAACCCAAAGGATAAAATTGTTTTCTAAGTGCAGAAACAAAACCTTGCCATGATGAAAATACATTACCCACTTGCTGCATGTCATTTTGCAACTTGCTTTGCCACCAGATGAGTGTTGTGCCTGCAAGTCAAAGCGATGCCAATTTGATTTGAGTTGCCTTATCCTTGATTTGTTGCACACTGCAATAAACTTCCATCTGTCTGACCCAGTTATCAAGCCTCTCTGCATTGACTTCACCATCATACATGGGTAATTCAAACTTCACATCAAGCTTAAGTAAAGGCATATCATGTTTATGTTTATGGGAATGTTTTTTTGTGGTGGATTTGGAACTTGTACTTGAAGAAGAAGAAGTTGATGGAGAAGGAGGAGGTGAAGGGGGAGGTTTAGGAGGATCCTCTCCTTATTCACTTTTGGCTTTTGAAGATTCACTTAGAATCGGTCTCTTCCGCTCCAAGTAATCATCATATAAAACCTTTACCAACTTCGACATGACGAAGAAGGTCTTTCGAAACTCTATCTCGTCATGAGAAAGTCCCTCTTCCGATGCTATATTCTCACTTTGAGAAGTTATCTTTCTCGATCCAATATCAAGATTCTCTTCAACAAGCTCGCCTTCACCACGATTTAACCTTTCTCTGGTAATCATGCAAACTCAAAAACCAACCGTCAACCTTCTTTGATACCACTTGATCCGAAATGATCTTTTAAAGACTATGGTTAAGTTTTTTAAAGCATGAGTTCATTAACCATTTAGGAATTGAAGAAAGAGGAAGAAATTAATGATATAACATGGCAGCCATAATAATATATGAAGATCTGAAAGTAAGCACAAATAATCAACAAACCATAACAACAAAGTTGTTAATGGAGTTCGACAATATCTCCTACGTCTCCGGGCCTTTGTCTCAGTGGGTGAGGTTCTCTTATTTCTCTTCAAAGATTCAAAAGTACATCAGAAAAGTGTCAAATGGATTACAAACTGGTTTGGCTGTGTTCTGCTAGATCTCAAGAACCCAACACAATTGACGGCATTGAAAACGGTTGAGCGAAGCTCCCGAAAATGGTCCGCAAAGTTGCTCTCATCAATGGCTTCCCTGCATAAAAATGGATTTCACTGTCAAATTCCTCAACATTTCTCCTTCTTTGAACCTGTCCAAGGATGCCAAGAATCTCCGGTTTATGTAGATTTGAAGTTGGTAACATCCTCCTAAGATCTGGCCTCAAAAAGGGCTTCAGATCCTCCAATAATGGACAAAAACTCCAAAAAACAGGCTTAAAATCAAATAAAATCATACAATATAGTTTAAAAACCCATAATGTGTATAGACAGGGTGCAACCCCTTTTCTCCGGGCCCCTGGTCAGATGTGAATGATCCATGTGTCCTCAGAGTATTTCTATCGTGTTGGCCCCTCTGATCTTAGCTCCTAGTCTTATGGCTTTGGTTCATGTGGCCAAGCCCCAAAACCTCCACGCGCTGCATAGGCTGTTAGCTCTTGGTCATTAGCCCCTGGTTGGACAGGGCTAGCCCTCGCCGACCGGGGCTTATTCCCCCACAACATGCCACTGCAACCTTAAATATTGAATCCGTCGAATAACAAACAAGCCACATCGTTTGCCATTCCGGTTAGCCCGAGGGGGTTAGGTTGTTGTGCCCATGGAGGTCGGGATTTCGAATCCCCTAGAGTAATAAATTCTTTTGACCTAGCCAACATAGGAAAAATTTGGGGTGCCATATGGCGTCCTCTGATTGGGCCATGTGTCACCTCGGGATTGGTTCGTACCAGTATAGTCAGCAACACAGTCAACGTCTAGTCAGCATGCCACGTCATCGTCGTACATCCCAGTTAGCGGCCACGCCAACTTTTGTACAACCCTGTTACCTGCCCAGTCACCTACGACGTCATTCGCAGTACAACCACATGTTGTGCCAAGTCACTTCCATACTGCACAGTCACCTTGCCATGTCAGCATTCGTACGGTCAAGCTGGCGTTCGTACAACCATGTGTTAGGTTGTCATTGGATCACGTCATGTACAAAATGCCACGTGGCATTCATACAGTGCCACGTCTCAAATCCGTACAGGTGCCAACTCAGCCCAAAAACGCTAAATCCAAGTGACATTGGTTAGCTCTCGGTGACGCCACGTCAGCATGATGACGTCACATGTCGTACTGCTGATGTCAACGTTGAATTTTTCTCTGTTTGGGAATTTGATTAGAAGGCGATAACTTTCGCATACGGTGTCCGTTTGAGAAAAACATTATATGGCCGAAATTAGCGCAACGAGACGGAGAGACACAATGGCGCTGGTTTCGTCCGATTCCAAGAACTTTGATTTTTAGGCCTTCCTGGATCCATTTTGGATCAGTATACTCTATCGCTCTGTTCTTTTCTCAATTTCACAATAACCCTTCCGATCCTGGCGTGCTTCCCTTATATAGGAGTCATGTAAAACTTCTCAGAGACATTACCCAACTTGCGTTTTGAATGCACTAGTGCTTCCTGCGTACTCGTCATTGAATTCCCTTCTCGTTGCCAGTTGGCGCGATTAATGCAGTGTCCCGTCAATTGTTCTTGTCATTCAATTTTGAT
>JASDQU010884869.1:20798-32044 GCA_032191745.1 Picea mariana
AATAAGTGCTAGGAGGTTTACTGTCCCTATACAGCTTCAGTGGACTCCCATTGATCATCCCTCTGAGTTATGTTCCTCCTAAATCCTTCAACTGTACAACTCCGCCATCTGTGACAGTGTTTACTTCGTATGGTCATAACCAATGCATTTTGAGTTTTCTTGGATGCTGGAGAGATTTACTGTCATACACCAAGACTAAGTCTCTTTCCTTGAAATTTTTCTTCTTGATATGCATGTCATGCCAAGATTTTTCCCTTGCTTTCTGTACTTCTTGGTGAAACCCTGCTAGAATCCTATTTTCCTTCATGATCATTAGCTGATTTATCCTTTCCTGCACTGCACCTCGCTCCATCATGTTTGTAATTGCTGCTATGCGTAGGCTAGGTACCAAAAACTCTAATGGTAACACTGCTTCGTGTTCATAAATCATTTGAATGGTGTCTGTCCTGTCAACGTTTTGCCTGTGGTCCTATACGCCCACAATACTGCTAGTATCTTCAAGTCCCAATCGTACCTATTAACGTTGCAGATATTTGTCAGTGCATTCTCGAGGATTTTGTTAAAGGCTTCCACTGTTACATTTGCTTAAGGATGATATGGTGTAATATTTTGATGATAAACTTCAAACTCCTCAGTGATAGCCTTAATAGTGTTGTTAATGAAGTGAGTGCCTTGGTCACTCATCAAAATCCTTGGGAATCCAAATCTAGTGATCACTTGCTCAAACAAGAAGTGTGTTGCTGTCTCTATGCTGCATTTTTTTATTGGTACTGCTTCTGCCTATCTTGTTAAGTATTTTGTCGCAGTGATAATGTACCTCGCTCTTGACCTTTTTGCTGGTGGGTTAATTGTTCCCACATAATCTATTGCCCATTTTTCAAATACCTGCAAGGCCACTTGTGGTCTCAGGGAAATCTCGTCCCTTCTATTCGGTTTCCCAATCCTTTGACATACATTGCATTTTTGGCAGTAGTCCTTTGAGTCTTTGTGAACAGTTGGCCACCATAGTCCTGCGTGCAATACCTTTTGCACAGTAACTTTGCCTGCATAATGTCCTCTTGCTATTCCCTCATGGGCTTCTGCTAAAATCATTGGTCTTTCATGTTCTAGCACACATCTTATCAAGATGCTATCTGCACCCATTTTGTATGAGTGTCCTGCAATCAATTGATAGTCTGCAGCCTTGACTACCGGATTTTTCTTCTGCGCAGTATTAAATCCCTGTGGCGCAATCCATGTACTAAAGTACTGGATGATGTCTGTGAAGTATTCATCGGCTATATGGAATGAAAAGAGCTGCGCGTCGGGAAAGTTGTCCTCTAGATTCGTAGGTTCCTCCCCATTAGTGATCCTCAACAGGGGATCATGTCCTGCGTTCAAATTCCCTGGTTTGACTATCACTTCGAAGTCAAATTCCTTGAACAACAATAACCATCTACAAATTCTCCCCCCCAACACTGGCTTGTTGACGAGGTATTTGAGAGATGAATGGCCTGTGAACATCTTGAAATGTTTTCCCAATAGAAAATCCCTGAATTTCTGAAGCGCATAGACCATAGCTAAGTCTTCTCTTTCTGTGGTATTGTAATTTTGCTTCGATTTTGATAGTTTTCTGCTAAGGAATGCTATATGATGGTCCAATTCTCCTGATCCTGGCTGCGCCAATATACCTCCAAGTTCTATGGTTGATGCATCTACATGTACATGGAATGTCGTTTCCCAATCTGGGAATACCAGTATTGGTGCGGTTACCATATTCTCTTTTAGGGTGTCCAATCCGCGCTGATAGTCCTCATTCCACTAAAACTCGTTGTCTTTTTTTAGCAATTTCTCCATTGACGCAATGATTTGCGCATACCCCTTTATAAACTTCCTGTAGTATCCTGTGTGTCCCAATGTCGCTCTTAATTGACATACTGTTTTTGGTGGTTCTAGGTTAATAATTACTACAATCTTTGCAAGATCTACTAGCAAGCCTTGCTTGCATACTATATGGCCTAATAGTATCCCAAAAGGTGTTCCGAAGATGCACTTCTTGATATTTAATGATACATGAAACTTCCTGCATCTTTCTAACATCAACCTCAACACCCCTACATGGTCTTTCAATAGACAATAGACTGTCAAATCATCTAGATATACCTCTAGAAACTGGTGGATGAATTCTTTGAAATGCAACTATGACTACTCTGGAAAATATTGTTGGTGCATTCTTCAATCCAAACGACATGAATGTATACTGGTAGGATCCCATTCCGTGACAATAGTGGTCTTGTATCCGTCTTCCGGTGCTATCTTGATTTGATGGTATCTTGAGAATACATCGGTGAATGAATAAGCTTCCTGCCCTCCTACATTCTCCAACACCTCATCTGTGTAAGGAGTAGAGAACGGGTCATGTAGGCACGCATCATTTAGTGTCCTCAAGTCAACACATATTCTTATCTCTCTTTGTTTTTTCTCTTGAACTACCATCGGGTTTATCCATTCCGATTCTCTACAGGTTCTATGATTCCAGCGTCCAACATCCTATTGATTTCAGATTTGAATTTTTGTTTATATATGGGTTTAGTCTGTATGGTCGTTGTTTGACCGGACTTTCCTCACCTCTGAGCGATATCATCATTTCGCCTAGCTCTCCTGCTATGCCTTTCATTTATGTGAACGTTGTTGGGAACAAGTCACTGTACTCGCGCAATAACTCTGTTATGCTTTCCACTATTTGCTCATCCCAATAGTCTCCAATGTTGGCCATTTTGGGGTTCTCGACTGTCCCAATGTTGATTTTCTTTACCTTGATTGGCGCAACAATTACTTCTGATTCCAAAGGTGAACCCTCCACTTCTCTTTCTCCTTCACCTTCCTCAATCTGAATATCGCGCGGGTAATCTTCATCTGGTGCTTCTTCTTGCATGTGGTAACATGACAGTAGTTCTTTTACTGTCTGTGTGTTTTGTTGTTGTTATTTTGTCATGAGTTCAACTTCTGGTTCTTTACTGAATATCACCCCTTTGATTTGTTTAAGTGTTGAGTCTATGTTGGGGTTTTCATGCTCAAATGAGAAAGTGAATGTAAAGTTCTGCTGTAATAATGTCCAACTCGTAGTTCCTCTGCGCAGTTCCTGGTCTGTATACCAGTTTGCTAGGATGCCTTCTAATGTGTGAACAAACTGATGGGGCTAGTCCTCCGACAGTGTCATTTTCCATAGCGCTCTACACTTCTCCAAGTGTTCTACTAGTGCCCCCTGTCCATCATATTTCTGTAGTTGATTGCTTCCTTGTTCTGTGCCAAACCTAATGCACAGTAATCGCTTACATTGGTACCAGTCTTTAACTGTTTCTTTGTGCGCACCCCACCATCTTGCAGGTGTTTTCTTGAGTGCTATATCCAAGGCTAAGAGCCTCTGATTTTCTAACACTTCATCTTCATACCGTGTTAATAATACTTCTAAGTCATTCACCCCATGGGAGCTGGGAGGTTCCCTTATATTCGTACCTACCCATCTTACTGCGCGGTCTATTCTTACGCATCTTCTTGTGGAGACTTCGTATAACCTCTGTTGCCAATTTTCTAAGCCCGTATCCGAGTCTGACACACATGAGGTGATGCTTCTTCAGTTGAGTACCCCATTTGCAGTCAGGCTCACATAATCTTCTTCTCGTGTGGTGGTTCTGTACAACTGGTTAATTTCCTCCAGGTCAAAGCAAGTAGGTTCTACGAACCTTTTCCCTTTTGATGGGTCCAATGATGCAATGACTCTGTATTCCCCTGACTCGAAGGTCATCTTCCACGTCTTTAAGTTGATTATGGCCTGGTTATCAAACGCCCAATCCAAGCCAAACAATGCTGGACAAGGTGTTGTGCCATCCACTATCTCGATTACTTCGAAGTTGGCTTTAGTCCGTAGTCCATCTAGATTTACTGTCACTCATTTTAATCTTCCAATTGGTATAACTTTGTGTTGATTTGCTAGTTTCAGTTGAACAGGTGAGTATCCTAATGTGGGTTTCCCCATACATTTCCATGTCTTGTTAGGTAATACGTTTACTTCGGATCCTAAATCCAATATAATATCTCCCTCCAATGTTGGCGTTCAGTCTGAATTCTCTGTTTGTTCTTCTTCTTGTATGCAGATGATTAACTGTCTTTTGTTCTGCTTTCCTTCTGCCTCTATGCTACATCTCTTTAGCATATTTTGTAATGTTTTAACAGAGGATGAATCATTTAGTAATCTAACATAGGATTGCAAAAAAACCTTAATTGTATTTACTTGTCCTAGTGGTTGTGTTTCTTTGGTGTGATCCAACGATGGAGGCATCTTGTACGCCGGTACATTCTTATTATACTATACAATTGATGTCGATGCAATGTATGGCTTTATGAATTCTTGTTTAGCTTGCTTGAATGTCTCCTTTTCGTTCTGCGCATCAAATTGCTTCTTTGGTTCTGCATTTTTTTTCACCCATTGGTGTTGTGCTGGATCTTGTCTTACTGGTCGTTCCGTGTTCTAGCTCCTCTCCGTGTAACTATGTTGATGCTTCTTTCTTCATCCTCCGCTTCTGCTGAAATCCACTAAACATTTTGATTGTTTTGATTCCTCTTCTCTTGGATCTTTTCTAAATAGTTTCGGACATTCTTCCATGTCATGATCTGATGTGCGATAATATATATAGGTCGCTAGTGGAAGTGGACATTCTCTTGCATAGTGTCATGGTTGTTGACAATTGTGGCATACCACTGGGCCTCTGCTTCTTCCAAAGCCTCCTCTTATTCTTCCTCCACCTCTGTATCCAACTCGATCCCATCGTGGCGCGTTACACTGAGACACCTGGTTATACTGCGTGATATTATAGTGTGGTTGCACGATATTATAGTGTGGCTGCATGGTATTATACTGTGACTAAGAAGTGTTATATTGTTGCTGCATAGTGTTATACTGCTGCTACACAATGTTTTACAGGGCTGGTACTTGGTTAAACTGTGGTGCGTCTTGCCCGGTCATTATTTTTTCCTACACCCTGTATCCATCTGATGTTCTTTCCCTCATAAGGTCCATGGTTTTGCAATCTTTGTTATCATGGCCTACTGACTTGCAAAAGTTGCAATACGATCTCTTCGACACTTTCTGGTACTTCTGCATCATTGGGAAGTGATATGGATCATGACTCTGTTTCTTACAGATCTCACACCATAGTCTTCCTGTTGGCAATGGTTTTGGAATTCCTGCTGCCATGTACTGCACGAATGTTGGAAATTCATTCTTATGGTGTCCTTCTGACCTACATGTTGTACACCAAACAACTTCTCTTTTTTCCTTACCCTTGTTCTGGTTTAGCTGGAACGTTAAGTTATTCAAATCATCCTTCAACTCCTCTATTGCTGGATCTGTCTTCTGATATTGGTTCTCTCCCAATTGTATGGTTGTCTGTAGAGCCTCTGCTTGCATATGAGACTTCTATTGTCGCAACGGATACTTCAAGTGTGGTAGCAGTGAATTGACAAACAGATGCCTATGATGCATATCTGTCATGACGTATTTTAGCTTTCCCTTCAATCGTTTGAATATCTGGTCAATCTCCCATAAAGATTCTCCTAGTTTTTGTCTGATCTCTATCATTTCGTTCATGTATTGATCCTCTGAACTAGGCTTCTAGAATTAATTTATCAGTAGCTTCTTGATCTCTCCAATCGTCGTGGTTGTCCCTGGTGGACTATTTGCCGCTAAACTCATGTACTAATACAGTGTGCGATCTCTTAGTGTGATAGTTAAATGTGCAAGTTTAGTGTCCTCGTTTGTGATCTGTTTTGATTTCCAGATCTTTTCACAGCTAAACAGGTGCTTCTCCGGATCCTTCGACGCTTCTCCTTTAAATTCTGGTAACCTGATGGTGGGATTGTGTCTTGCCATCCTAAATGCTGAACTACTACCTCCGCGTGGTGTAGATACTTGACTACTGCTTCTTGAACTGGCTCCCCCAGTTGTTGTTTCTTATGTAGATGTATTTCATGCTGTCTTCCGCATCTCGAAATTCGGTTGTCTAAATGGTGGTGTTTTTCTTGGTGTATTAGTCGCACATGGGTTTATGGGTTCCACACTGACACTGATATGGATATGAGTGCTGCCTTTTATTTCCGCTCTTGGACTTCTTGTCTTCCTCTCATATGTCACGTGCAGGATTTTCTCAATCTGCTCCACAACCCAGAGATCCTCTACCTTCTCTTCATCACTTTCCAAGCCTTCCCTCGCAGCTACGACTCTATTCTTGGTGTTAACCTTATATTGGTAGGGTACTCCACTGCGCGTCTTTCTCGCTGTTTTCATGATCTGCTTGATCTGGTCTTCATCCATCATAATTGGGTCCAAGGCCTCCTCATTCTTTCCTTTATCCCCTTCTCCTTCCATTTCTCCTTCTCCTGTCAGTGCTTCCCCCCTTCCCCCATGCACGCAGGGAAGTTTAGCTGTCTGACTCCATCGTCATTACACCTTTGTTATATAGTCTTATCTTAATGGAAGTATATAACGGTTTGATGTACCTACCTTGAGGTCCCTTCAAGAATGATTTCTCAGCTGCGCTGCATGACTTCGGTGTATCTACTGCAATTTCTGTGATAAAGCCTGCAACAATGTTGTCTAACCAGAAATCTACTGCACGCATAAACTTATTATCAACTTGTTGTAATTGCACAATCTCTTCAATATTTCACTCTAGTTGTCTGATCCGATTTGTAGGATGGTTATCTTTCAATCTTTTTATTCACTCCTGCAATACATGCGGGAAATCACAGAAAAATACTTCATGCAAGTCACTGAATACGTACTTGTCTAGATATTTGCGCGGTGTTAATTTTGGATTTCTGTTATCTTTCTGCGCAAACTCTAGCTCCTTTGTCTTCAACCAACTTTCTATCTTTGCCTTCGTTGGATTCCACGATCTCAACATTCCCGACTAGATTCTCATTCTTTCAATGACTTGTTATCCGATTTGACATTCTTTTGACGCGTATTCCACAAATCTCACATACTCAGTCCCATTTTCTTCCACACAACTGACAACATAATCATTTGTTGGCTTTGACTACTCTTCTATTGGTCTAGGGGATTCTTTATGGTTTATTCTGATTCTACCTTACCATCCTAGATTGACCCTGGTTCAGATTTGATAAGATTCCAACAAAAACCCTTTAAACTATCGGCCCCTCTGGTAACCCAGAAGGCAACGCAACAAACAGACTGTACTGTGCAGTCTCACCCGAGATATCTCTATGGGTGGCTGCAGTACTCAGGTGTTTGCAACATGAGACTGAGCGGATATTTGCAGTTGTGTTCTGTAATATTTATTCATTCAGTCTAAAATTTAGTTATAACATTCATTCTATGCATGCATGTGGAATACCAGATCTACTTAGTTACTTCATTCCTCTAACTTTAATCAATTAATCAAACATAAAGACGCATCCATTCATTCACATAACACATTGTTACTGTGGTTCACCCTCTCCTGGGCTACATCAACAAATATCTGGCTCTCAAGCTTTTATTATAGTTCAAAAATATCTCATGTTGCGCATGGTTACAATATTAGTTCTCCCCTTTTTCCACAGGCTCCTCGATCCCTGTGAGGCTGACTAGATTACATCAGGCTCCTCAGCCTACGATCCAACCCTTGGGATCGAGTCACTCATTATTCCCCTAGCTCACCAGCTGAATCACTCATACCGTTCTTACAACTCTCTCTCCCTCTGTGTATATCTCTCCTCCTCTCCCTTGGTCTCTATCTCTCTCTTAAGTACTACTTATTTATACTCTTGGCTCACCAACCATTACAATACATTACAAAAACCCTAACTCTAGCGTCGTTAGGTCTTCCTTGCATGCACATCTTGCCTACTTCTCTTACACGTGCTACTTTTCCTTCAAGCTGTGTTTTCTTCCTTGCATGCGTCTCCTCCAAAAATAACCTTTCTTCCAGACTAGGCCTACATCCAACACCAAGCCAACTATCATTAATATTTTTAGTGAACGTAATAAATAGTTTGTAGTCATTATGTAATGGAAAACAACTTTCAACACAAAAATTATCATTAAACTCCTATTCTACAATATATCCAAGTTAATTATCATTAATACATTTCATAGATAGACAACCTTACCATTAAAATCCTATTCAAAATAAATCAAAACCGTTTATCATTATTTTTTAAGATGGAAAAATAAATAGCATATGGTCAAAGTTTAATTACAAACTTATTAAACCAAGTATAATTTGAAACACTTGTATTAATATTTGAACTTGTTTTTCACACTTATGAGAAAAGGGGTCTAGCATTGCTTGATTGTCGATAAAATATTGTAAATGAAAGGGAATTTAGTGACATTACAAATCCCTTTATAGTAACACTGGTCACATATGTTTACACAAATACATACATATACAAACATGAATAGTAACCCCAAATACATTTACACATACATGCACAAACACAAATAATAACACCACATATGTTTACACATACAATAACATTACATACTTTTACACTCACAAGTTCGATTATTTCACAAATCTGCACACAAGTTAGGTCATTTCACACATGCACATGAGTTAGATTATTTCTCTCTCTCTCTCTCTCTCTCTCACACACACACACATACGAGTTTGATCTAGTTGTCTATTGGTGGCCACCCACCTATTCCAATTGGCTCATCTTGTCCATTTTTTAGTTCAACACGTTCTTCTGTACTTCTTCGCAATTGTGGGTTCTACATTTCTGTGGATGTCTGAAGCCCTACACATATTTCAGGTGGATATTGGTGGCCTCTCACCTATTCCAATTGGATTATTTTGTATGTTTTCATGTCAGCACATCTTGTTGTACTTCCAGGGCTGTTTTGGAGGCCTAAACAATGTTTTTTTGGCTTGCCACAATTAAACTGCAGACAGAGTCAGAGTTTGATAGCGAAATGTGTAGTTCTCTGAAATACATTTCCAACGGGCTATCACGTGCCTAAAACGAAGGTCGTATGTAAACGTTACGACCTTATGAAGTTGAAGTACCGACTTAACCATAGGGGCCCACACGACTTTTGATGTTTCACCTCCTAGGGTTAGGGTTTTGGATGTCTAGGGTTTTGGCATTCATGAGTAATATCAAAAAGGCCTTTAGAGCCTCATTGTAATTCATTCTTCTCAGACGGATGCATGTAGCAGCCACATCTCTTCTTAAAGATAACTACCACCATTCGAGCAAGTGTTTTGGTTTTGCAGTTTTATAGTTTCAACCTATTTCATTATTCAATAGAAGATATTGTTCACTGGATATCTGTATTATTCTTCATATCTTCGTGTTTATTGTATTTAGTTTGTTAATTAGTTCGTTCCGCTCCTAAATCCAAATCAAAGTTACATTATTTCTCTCTTTGTCTCTCTCTCACTCACACGCACACATGTTAGACTATTACGCGCACAAATGCACCCACAAACACACAAGTTATATTATTTCTCTCTTGCACACTTTTTCACATACACAAACGTACACACGAGTTAGATTTTTATAAAGAACAAGGCCACATATTGACAATAATGGGGTTAATGATTTATATTGAAGTAGAATGAGGGTTAAATATATTATAGGTGACCCATTCAATGACATCATAACAACTAAGAATGATGATGATTTTCTAGGCTATAAGGTCAACCTAACTATTGAAATCCTTCTATAGGCACATGGATAAGTGGTTGACTGGTCAATAATAAACACATGTATATCTTGTTTCACATCGCATTTTCCCTTTTCCGAACATCCTTCAAATTGGTGAAAGGGAGTGGGCCTATAGGAGGTTCTCTTGAAACTACTTTTCGATCTATATAACAAGCATTGGCACCCTCATAAGTAAGGGCAATGCCCATGATCATTTTAGAGGTATTTAATTCATGTAGTGACTTTATCACTCCTAAAGGGTTGTAGATATAAACTATTTACACAACAGAGTTTGAGTTTGTTTGCATCACTTATGTTTGATGTCCACCCTTTTCCATAGAAAGGATGATCGAGACCATAGTTGATGCAACAAGCTCAGGTTGAACATCTACCTTATGTGGAATTACTCCATGATTTAAATTCTAGCCTCTAGGCTTAGTTGGTTTCTCCCTTTTCTCTAGTAAAATATTGACATTGGGACATGCATACTATAAATCAATGGTTTCATGACAAAACCCACATTCAAGCATTGAGTTCTCACAATCCAAATTTGGATCCAATGAAAATCATTCCTCAACACAAATGTTGCACATGTAACAATATCCTTGATAATTTGGCAGCTAGTACTGAAATTGAGAAATTGTCCTAAAGCACTTCCCATGCCTCTTTTACTAGTAGAATCCAAATAAAAATGAGGATTATTGAATAGAGATAATTACCTAGGGCTAATGGTGTAAACATAGCCATTGAATTTAACTTTGAAAACCAAGGTGTAAGGAAGATGCCAACTCACCATAAATTCTTGGGGACCTCCTCCAAATCTTTGTGAGAATCATCATGGTTATCAAAACACACAATACATAAACACTTAGAATAGAGATTCATTGAGAATGCAATGGTCCATGTGGATTTCATCCCCTCAAGAATAGAGGTTGATGGTCAAAACCCATTAAATTGGCAAATGAAGCCATGGTGATGATAACAATGGATGTCTCCATTATTCTCTCATGCCTAAAAATTTATAGTGGGATTGAAATTCAATCTATCTACAATGGAAGCTCTTGGGGAGGAGGTAGAAGGTGAAGATGGATTTTTCTAAACAACCTCTTTGAAAGAGAGCGCCTTGTAAGGAAAGGGAATATTGTGCCAACACACCTCCAAGCAAATATAGCAAAAATTGTACCATGGATTCCTTATTCGTGCCATAATCTCCTAGCATCCAATCAACATCTAATTACATGCCAACACAGAGCATACCACAAAAGCCCTTTTTTAATCTACGTTTAATGTTATAGATCCATAAAAGGATATCGATTGGACACTAGAAAGTACTAGTTCACCTTTCTAGGCTTCCCACAAATATGGAAAATTACCACTAGCTATTGGAAAATAGTCTATTTATTCAAAATAGGTTGAGAGCCTTATCCGAGACTTGGCATCATATTTCTCTTCCACATTGTAGTCTACAATTCCCACCAATACTAAAGTAGGTACTACCAACATGCCTATAGGTGGGAAGATTGACCTAGTAACTATTGACCTTAACAATG
>JASDQU010884870.1:1497-19978 GCA_032191745.1 Picea mariana
GATCATAGTTTACAAGTTCTACAAAATTCATTACACGGGACATCCATGCATAGTATTTATACTTTATAGGTGGATGAGTTTGTTGTGACGACCTCCTTGGTCATTCACTACTTTCATCTCTTTTCTTTCTCTGTGGTGACTCTTCTCTACTTGATGTATCATGACTACTTGAAGTGTTCATACTGCTTTCATTCCATTCTTGAACCTGTACATGTTCCTTTTTAACCATTGCATCTATTTTGACATGCTTATCATTATCATTATAATTATGCCAAGGATAAACATCATTCATTGTATCACCTCTATCTGCATTCTCATGAAACACGACATCTCTACTTGCAAATAATTTATGTGAATTGGGATCAAACTATTTGTATGCTTTTTTATCAATACAATACCCAATAAAAACACACTTGATTGATTTTGTATCAAGTTTTCTTCTCTCATGCTTTGGAATATGTGCAAAGGTAGTTGATCCAGACACTCTTAAATGATTGACATCATGTTTATAACCATGAAAAAACTCAAAAGGAGTTTTAAAATCTAATTTCTTAGTTGGACTTCGATTCTTTAAATAAACATCAATATTAATAGCTTCTGCCCCAAAACCATTAGAAATGTTTTTACCTTGAAGCATATTGCGAGCACACTCCATCAATGTTTTGTTCCTTCTCTCAGCGACACCATTTTGTTGAGGTGTATGAGGTACTGGAAATTGTTGTTGGATCCCATTAAATTTACAATAACTTTTAAATGCTCCTAATGTATATTCACCACCTTGATTAGATATGAGAATCTTAATACATTTGCCTATTTGTTTTTCAGTCATAGTTCTAAATTCTTTAAAATACTCAAATACATCACTCTTTCTCCTTATGAAATAGACCCAAGTATATCTATATCTATCATCAACAAAAATAAGAAAGTACAAAGCACCACCAAGTGACCTAGTTTGCATAGGTCTGCATACATAAGTATGAATTAATTCAAGTATATTAGTTTGTCCTTTATCTGTATGTATATGAAAATCCTTTCTATGTTGCTTACCAAGTGCACATGCTTCACATGGAAAATGATCATTCTTCATAACAGGAAGACCATCTACCATTGTTTTTCTTTGCAACAACATCAAATCATTGTAATTGAGGTGCCCATACCCATGGTGCCATAACTCTTATGTTGACATTGTTGTGGATGCCAATGCAACATGACGGTTCACTGTCACATCCAACTTATATAATCCACCAACTCTGGTACCTGTGGAAACAATCCTGTAGTGATCCTGGACATCTTTTACAACACACCTGAACTTACCAAATTCCACTTTTAAATTGTTATCAGTGATAGTTGAAACATATATTAATTTCTTTTTAATACCAGGAACATACATCACATCATGAATCCGTCTCAATTTTCCATTAGGTAAGTTCACACTTATTATTCCATAGCCCTGAACTTTATGTGATATGTTGTCTCCTAAATAAATGTCTGTGCCATCAATGTTTTCATAATATTCATCCTACCATTCTTTATGACAGGACATATGGGTTGATGCACCAGAATCTATGAACCATGCATTCTCATCATCAAATTCAGCAGACAATGTAGCTTCAGAAATAAACAACTTAAGATTTTTAAATCCATCATTGACTGAAGTGTTTTTATGCACAAAATTTCCATTATGCCTTTTATATCTTTGATTGGACTTATGATTCTTTCTTCTATAACAACCTTTAACAAGGTGTATGGGTTTTCCACAATATTCACATTCAATATTTCTATTAATATAATATTTAGGATGTTCCATACCTTTCCGCTTTGCTTGAAACCTGTCTCTGTTCTTGTTTAGTGGATCAAGTTTAGTGGATTCATTTAGATAAGAATCAGCGAGAGAATTTGACATATTCCACCACAAAAAATTCTGCAAGCTCAACAACAGAAACTTAATTGAACTACCTTTTTATGTCTAGAGTCAATGAACTAGTTTACTGTGGAGAATCTTAGATTTGTTGAGCAGCAGCATGGGATCCACCCAATAGGAAATGATCACATGATGGCATAGAACTAGCACAGTAAAATTTTATGGTGGCAGCCCACAAATCAGTCCTCAAAACCACAAATAAGTCCTCAGCAACAACGATTTGCTCATGTCCTCTCTAGACACCGACAACCCTCTCTTCACTCATGGTATGGCAATCTCGAGCAACAATTGTATGCTTTACAACATAATTGGTTTTCTCATCAACGCGCAACAATTACACCAGATCGTTGCTCAAGGAATGAAAACATTGTTCTATTGACAAATTCATGGTCATTTTGAGAAAGAAACAACTCAAATTCATTCCAATTTGACAAAAATTCTTGGACAAGGGATTCCAATAGCAAATCATCCCTATCAAAAATGATACCAGCAAAAAATCGTCTAGTCCTCCACACGGAAGCAACATCACAACGATCCATATTAGGTTTGTAATCAATTCACAACTCATGTCTCTACGTAGGTTGCAATTCACAATTCAAGCTTCTCCACGCATGACAGGTCACACGCCCCTTCTTCTAGGCTCCAATACCAAATTAAAAAGAGAGATCAAGGTTGTAGAAACTGTGAGCAAAGATGCTCATCTCACTTGATTACAAAGAAAAACACTATTACATTTATAGCTGGAAATCTCAACAATAAACCAAGAACAAAATCCTAGAAGTATGGATCTAGAATCTCTTAAGATCTAAAATTAAACTCTAGTAAAACAACCCACGAACAAAGCTCTAATAGCATTCTAAATTCTCTTACTCTAGAAGTTTCGACATTATTCTAACAATTAGAATATTTTTATTTTCAATTTGTTTCTCTATATAGAATTGATATAGAATTATTTTAACTAAGATGGATATGAGAATATTTTATTAATATCCAACATTGAAATATTTTTTTGCTATTAATTTTTTTTTCAATGCTCTATATCAATTCCATGTTGAGCATAAAAAGACTTACACATCTCCCTCATAGTGAGGTGTAGAAAATGCCTTTAATAGAATAAAAAAATAACAAAAAACATTTAATATAAAATTTGAAAAAAATATTATGTAACACTTTTCACATATTATTTATCAAATTTTATTTAAAAATTTAAAAAAAAAATAAAAAAATTGTTACTTACCATGTAAGTTTAATGATGATGTTTTGATTTTAATATGATCAATGTGATAATTTTTTATAATTAAATATATATACAATTATTTATTGATGTGATAATTTTTTAAAATTTTATAATATTTCATTTGCTTTCTTAATTTTTATACTCAATTTTTTACTAGTTCTTTTAGGTTTCTGTTTTCAATTTTAAATAATAAATTAAATATATTAGCATTTTAAATAAAAACTATAAAATAATAAATAATACTATACTATGGAGTTTATAGATTTGAGAGATTTAGGGACATCATATGTATATGTAAGAATGAAGATGACAAATGTTTTATGTTTTTTTATTATTATAATGATGAGTATTTTTTGAAATTTCATTTTTTAATAAAAATATAAGATGAATTTATTAATTTTTTTTATATTTATAAATAAGATTTTTTTAATGTAAAAAATATTGGTTAAGTGTATTTTATTTTTAAATTTTTTTAAAAGAGAAAGTTATTATTTTTATTTGGAAAAAAAATGATTATTATTAATTTTTTTTTACAAGATGGAAAAATTTATCATATTTTATTAAAAAAAACCATGAGGTTTCTGTACTTGTTTCCTTATGTTCTAGTTTATGAAAAATAATTTTAAATCTTAATTTAAGACCAAAAATCACTTTCAACTTAAATAATACAAAACTTGATGATCATCATGAAAGATACCTTCAATAAAAAGATATACTTTTAAATATGTCTAACTTTAATTTCATATATCAAAAATAAATAAATAAAAATAAAAATATTTTTAAAAAAATTATAAATAAATTCAAAATAATATTAAATTATATATTCATATTTAACTAAAAATAAAGTGTCAATAAAATAATATTTTTCTTAAATAATTATTTATAATACTAAATTAAATATATGTAATTTAAAATATATTTAATTATTATGAAATTAATTATAAGTAATTATATTTAATATTAAATATATTTAATATTATATTTAAAAATATTTTATTTATTTAAAAAAAATTATACGTAAATTCAAAATAATATTAAATTATATATTTATATTTAACTAAAAATAAAGTGTCAATAAAATAATATTTTTCTTAAATAATTATTTATAATACTAAATTATATATATATAATTTAAAATATATTTAATATTATATTTAATTATTATGAATAATTAATGTTTATAAGTATTACCAAAGTAACCATACTTCATACTTCAATATGTAAGATACAACATGGAAACCGCTTACATATTAAACATTTCAAACTCCAATTTATATGATTCGGTTGGAAAAAAAATCAATAAAATAATATAACAAAGTTATAATTTAACTTAATGTATGAACATTTTTTTCTAATTATTCATATTATTATGTTTATAACAAGGGCTGCATGGCAGCTTAGTCCCTGCTATAATTATTATTTGTCTTTATTTAAAATAAAATCAAAATCATTATTAAAAGAGAAAGATATATATAAATTGTTTATATCATTTTGTTTTTAATCTTTAACTATATTTTTACTAATTTATTTTTATTTAAAAAGAAATTCAAATTACTATTAACTAAAAATTCAAAATTACTATTAAAAAGAATTACACATATGTCATCATACATAATTATATGTATATCATTTTGTATTAATATACTAGGAGAATACTTTGTATTAATGATAAGAGAAAAGCATAAATGCAATAATAATGAAATAAATGGATAGTAACACTGAGAGAACACATGGCATTTTAACTTTTTTTTCTTAATTTTTGATATAAAAGGTACTATGTACTTATAACCAAGTTTATTGAAATGCAATAATAATGAAATAAATGGATAGTAATAATGAGAGAACAAATGACATTTTTACATTTTTTCTTAATTTTTTTATATAAAAGGTATTAGGTACTTATAACCAAGTTTATTGATTATGTAATTAATTTCAAATATTATGAAAGTAGCAATAAGACTTGGAATATATCAACCAATAAGAAATGAGAAAAACAAATATTTTTATTGTATAAAAAAAAATGTATTTTATTAAGTTAAACATTACGCTACACACATAAATTTAAAATACAATATAAATTAATGTCAAATCAATAGCAAATTCATTACTATATTTCCTTGACAGAACTAATAAAGCACTACACTTTAATATTATTTTATTATAACTTTGATTAATAAAACCATAAATCTTTAAATATTAATTTAGCATCATCATGTTATCACTTCATCTTTATCTTGTAGTTAGTCAAATAAATTATTTGACAATGAATTGACATAAATAAGTTTCATGATAAATAAAGGTAATTGATTATTGGATAATGAAATGACATTATAGGTATGATTTATATTATTAGATATTGACATAAATATTATTTTATTATGATTTTGGTTAATAAAATCATAAATTTTTGAATATTATTTTAATATCATCATGTTATCATTTCATTTTTATCGTGTAGTTAGTCTAATTAATCATTTGATAATGAGTTGACATAAATAAGGTTCTTGATAAACAAGTATGAACAAGGATGATCAAATTTGATATCCCAACTCCCAACAAATTAATAACAAAAGAACAACACAGGAATACATGTCAAAACAAAAAAATACAACCTTGACAACTAGAATTTATATTGGATATATATAAAAAATATTAACTGCCAAATTTTATCAAAGAATAAGGATAACACAAACAATGTAACAATGCAGGAATGTAATAATTGGTCACATTAGACTACCATATTACCCAAACAATCAAACAATCAGATGTTATACCAGAAAACAAATACAAATTGCATAGAACAGAATATGAGAACACTAATTGGAAAATAGATTAAATATAAAGGCAGTTGATGGAGGAATCATTAAGAGATAACAATCTATTATCTCAAAAAAAGTCTGATTCCACAGCAGGGCATAAATTAAAGAGCAGTAAATATCAATTTTTCTAGAGAATAACCAAATATTACTACGATGATCTATAAGATGCTACATCAAAAGGGACCTAATATGGGAACAACACCAATAGTGCCAAAAGGGATAGAATTACACAGTTAAGGACAATTAGAACATATAAGGACATCAAATATAGTTCGCTCACCTTGGATAACAAGCAATAGCATCGGGTTTGGATTAAGCTAAGCACCTTGATTGGCAAACAATAGTAGAATAAAAATTGGCCAACTATGAGTACCAACTTATGAGATCCAATACAAGAAGGGCCTATAACAATAATGATGGCAGTTTCTGGTAAAGAAAGTCACAGTTTTGTGTTTTCATCCATCAGGAGTTGTTTCACGTTTTCATCCATCAAGAGCTGTTTCTGCCAACCTATGGCAAGTAAGTAGTGCCTACAACTTTTAAAAATACTAAAACTGGAGAAAATAAGATTTTATATTATCTTCAACAGATAAAATATCTAAATGTAAATGTAGAAGAAAATACTTGAAAGTAGCAATTGAACAGGATACCACGACAGACAACGTGAAATTTTGTGAATTTTTTAAATATTTTATTTGCCAGGGTTTTGGAGATTTATAGTGAGTCTAAGGTCATACTCTTATCAGGTCTCTCCAATTCGTTTCCTGAGCCGAGTCTGGCTACTTTGAAACAGACAAAAATCCAAGCAAATATTTCATGTTTAAGTTAAATTCACTCATGAGTGATAAGTGCCCCCAAAATTCCCTTTGAGAGGGCCATCTCGTACAAATCACATTAAGGTCTATGCACTCATTATAGTTTGTTGATCAGAGATGACTGCTCTCATGATGTAAATTACAGACGTGCATCCTTATAAAAAGGAATACTATGCTGATTGGACAAGCCAATTCTATATAGATCTTCTGATGGCATTAGGGCCTAATAGTTTACATTGAATGTTATAATGATAACTCTTAATGGCAATCAAACTACCAAACTAATTCTGAACATATCTACTGATGCTATTAGGACCGAGCTTTGAATGCTAATATTAAACTACCAAACTGATTGAAATAAGTCGATACAAGACACCTGTACCACAAACAAACTCCATTGAAATCTGATTGTGGCAATAGTATCTGTACTGCACAGATATAGACCTAGTAACAACTTGTTAAGGAAAAAAACACCAAAAGTGAACTCCAAATAGAAAAATTCTATGTCAGCACTCAAAAAGTAAAATGTCTATTTATGAAAAAACACAACTCATCTATAAGCCCAAAATTGTTTTGGACTTATGATGTCCAACAATAACATGAGTTGTACACTTCGAATCCTCGTTGACGAAAAAGATTTATGCCTGGCAAAAATATACTTACTATCAAAGTGGCCTAAGAGCAAGAATATTTAACTAGGGGCCATCAACTTAACAAAGGTACGATCACTAACCTACGGCTCACTAAAACTAAGCCAGGTATACCTTCTCTTAGTGGCAAGCGACCTACAAACAGCCTAACGAGAAGGAAACCCTAAAAGCTCTGTAACATACCTAGTTCACAAATCCCTACCAATTGCATGCAAAGCCAATCTGTTTGTAAGCATGACTGAAAATTAAACAAAAATCATCAGCTTATTGTATAAAAGATAAACTATCTGAAGCGACCAGATATAACCAACCCTAACTAGATCAATCCATGATCTAGGTAAATGTTAAGTGTTGAGAAAGGGAGTGACACTAATTCGCGGAAATTAAAGCATTTGACCATAGTTACCAAAATAAAATAATATGTCCAAAAGGAACACTAATGAAACAAGTGTCAAATGCATGCACCCATCCACTGTTTGCGCATATATGTCATTTATTAGAGGCACCTTAATACATGGTCGGGAACTGTGCAGCGTAATGGTAGAGATTATTATGTTTGTAATCCCGATCGATCCTTGGGAGCCTGCGAGCATACAACGGGCAACATGGTGGTAAGAAGCAACTCCATTCTCCCTTTGAAAATACTGCCCATGGGACAAACCCTCCCTGCCTTGCCCGAGCCTTGCCACCGACGACACAATTCAATGTTCACGCACAGCCAAATAGTCTGGTAACTACCACGCGGCCTTTCAAAAGTAATGGTGGGTCATTCAATGGCCGAGGTGGCACGACCATGAAGTACTAACTACTATTTACTAGCTCTCCTGTGTCTCGCACACATTCTTCATTTCCTTCTTCTGTTCCGCTGGCTTCGTTGGTTGCTTGCTTTTTATCTACAGACTAAGAAGAGCGAAGACTAAGAAAAGCAAGTAAGGCCAGTGAGTGAAGCAGGCAGTCACTTCGTTTCTTTCCACGATGGAAGAAGTTGTTCGGTTCCTGCAGGCGACCTTGACAGGCATCCAGTTTGGCCTTTCATCGTCCAGAGAAATTGTAAGTGGGATGAACGAAATAGAGAAGAATAATGGGCAATGGGGTCCCTTGTTTAAAGTAATTCCAAGGCAAATAATTTATGCTAGTGCTGTTAAATGTCATTTTCATACTAATTCAGTTGGAAACCACCTTTGAAGTCCGAATGTAGACAATGTATGTGTATGTAATTCAAGTTAAACAAAATATAGTACTTGTTCTTACTTTTTCTTGTTGGTAGTATTCCTTTAACCAGTTTCCCTTAACAATTCTCTCATGTCTGGTAATGGGTTACATTGGATTTTGTTTTTCTGGGCATTGAATATTCTCGACAAAAGATGAGGCAGGGTGGGACGGGATAAAGAGGGTTTAATAAACTTGTTCGAACAATTCACGAGCTAAACTGTTTAAATAGGGATGTTCACACCCAAAGGCTAAATAATTGACATTGGATGAGAAAAGGCTCTTTTGTACATAGAGAGAAAACAGTTAAGTGTCTAGCCTGATCCAGGGTAATTTCCCCCAAAGTAGCATCATRCATTTTAGCAGTAGAGAAGAKAATTRCWAATTCCTTAGTAACTCATATCAATGGAAATYAATRGAAATAATTTTYTTTKTGGAAAMAGCTTTATCTTCTGAYRGAAAAYGGGTATAGCTGGTSTGYTGTAAATTTATAGATAATAATGCAAAATCTCGTTACTATAAAAAATGACTTCTTAGAAATCCAACCCCTACTAGCACTTCAATCACCTTGGAGACACGATTTAGGCAGAACAACTATGTATGCCTCGACATCACAAGCAGTAGATAATAAGGACAGGATCCAGGGTTCACAAACACCTTTGGAGTTGCATGAGTTACAGACTTACAGTAAACAAATTTCTTTGATAGATAATAATCATATTTATCGAAGAAGACATGCAGGCATCCTTGATATTAGACAATCTGGGCATTGGACAGAAGCAAATTTCCCGTCCTATGCCAGGAGCATATCGATTGGTAAGACACTCTTTCCTATTAGCTAAAGATGTTGTTCCCCATCTGATATGAACCAGAGATGGCCGGGTGATCTGCTCTTTTGCATAATATAATGTATATGCTATAAGAGATGAAATTCAGAGCTGCAAGAAACCCAACAATCTAATCTGTAAATTTTGAAAACCCATACATTCCAATGATTTGATGAATGAAAAAAGCAATTACCCTTTAATTAGTACTATTTAGAGATTACAAAAAATAAAAAATCATGGGCAATGGGAAATGAGTAATCAAAACAAGCTTGACAGCGCAGGTTTCCTGTTTTTTGTTGGGCCTTACTCCTATGTATACCTGATTTGCTTCGATATAAAACCGTAACCAACTGCTAACTCCCAGGACCAGCCTTACCATGTTCTAGAATTTTAGCACAGAAAAGAAAAGCCCATACCTTGCTGTTGTCCTACCTTGCAAGATAACATAAGCATTCCATTGATTTGAGCTGAATTGACTCCAATTGAAAGGATGTTAACGCTAATATTTTGGGGATCAAATTGTTGTCTTCAACTATCTGACTGAAGGAGCTCCTTTCCTGACATAAATTATAGAGCTCTAAGAGGGTCGCCTTTATCTCTTCGCCATCGCCTCCTCCGGGTGAAACCAATGTCTCTGCTGCATTTTCTAATCTGAATTTGGCATTGTTCTCCTTCCACACCTGTATGAGCTCCCTTAGATTGTGGTTAGGAGTCAAATGTCTACTCGTGAGCTCGCATTTCTTGACAGGGCATGTAGTGTTGCCACTCTTGAACCACTTTTCAATGGCAGATCTTTCATAAGTAATCCCCGACTCCAAATTCACTGGATTCTCCACTATTGTGTTGTCCAATGGGCAACAGAAATGCAAAGGTGCAATAGACTGGTAATCAGGGGAAGAGAAAGGAGCAGACACAATACCAGACCTGCCAAGAAATTCCTGTATTTGATTGAGCATGTAAGCCTCAGCCCTCTATTTCTCATTCTCGAGGTATTCCTTCTTCTTTCTTACCACCTCAATCTCAGACTCTAGAAAGCATTGGTCTGTAGGCACACCCATGGCGTTGGCCACCTGCACAATCAACTGTAACACTTGCTGGCTGTCACTGTGCATCTCTTTCATTTCTCTCTCAATCTCACTTGCAAGAGACTCGCTTCCAACCTCCCCCTGAGACTCTGCGTTCCTCATGGTCTCACACAGAGAAACTGTTTTCTCCTTGATCTCCAGTGAAACATCCAAAGTAGCAACCTTGAGATCATTCAAAGACCGTTCTATTTCTTGGGTGATTTCCTTCATTTCATCTGGCAGAAACCTACACTTGAGAAACAGATACATCCATCTCCCTGAAGTATAAGTGTTTATGAGCTTAGAGGCATTGTTCAATTGCGCTTGCAATTCTACCAGGGGAACTCTCAGAGAGTTTGAAGACCCATGAATGTTTTTTCTGCCACAGCTCTAATAGAATGGGCTCTATTTTGTTTATATGGCTTGAAAACTCTCTGAAACTCCGCTTGGCAAATAGCACCTTGTGGGCTGCAGTGCTTGTGTCTTAAATCAATGGTTATTTCTGTGTCATTGTAATTCATTAAATGAAAAATAAATCATGTACGAACTATGATCCGATCTTGGGTACGAACTGTGTAGCACTGGGTTCAAAGCGTAGTAGTGGCAGTAAGTACTGGGTTCAAAGCATAGTAGTGGCAGTTTGACTGGGTTCAAAGCACAGTACTGAAATGACTAAATGACAATCGTAAATAAAGGCGTGAATGATAATCAAAAATACGTAACCATAATTTCAAGTGATTAAAATGAAGTTTACGCAGGTCTAAACATTAAGTAAAGATATAAACTTTAATTAAAAGATTTATAAAGTAATTAAATCATTCCAAATATGCATTGGAAGAAGCAAAGGCTGAAATAACACTTTAAATCTACAAGCCAATAAAATGTTAACAAATATATATATGTATATTTTTTAAAATAAATAAATACAAATGTCCTAAGTTAAACATTACACTTTTTGAAAAATTAAAAATTCAACCCTAAACTAATATGAGTTCAACGATGAACTCATTGCTATAGTCCCTGGACCTTCGGCAGGGACTAATAAAAGGTTGGACAATTTCCACCATAGTCAAAAACAAAAATAAACAAGTGTTGCATGGCAACGTAGTCCCTGTCTGGTTGGAATGGGAATAAATGCATTGCTATGGCGAGACCGAGGGAGAAATAGAAGCTTGAAGCAATAGAGACACGTGGGAATCAGTTTGAAGTACATGTGGTATCCATGCAGAAAATTACTCGTGCTAGTGTATCACATGCTATCCATAAGACATCAGGTTGATAGATGACCAATGGAGAATGTCACTGCGGAAGTAAGGTCAGAGCCCTGAAGAATTGGAGTTCTGAATTCATGAATTAGCTAATCATAATATTATATTAATATGGGGTTAATACGAAGTTATTCTTACATATTAATCTGTTAGCACCGAAACAGAAACCTAACGAGGATGCCAATCCTACTGCGTTTTTTTTATAGATGTGATACTCTTGTTTAATTTTTTTCCTGTGGCATGTATAGTTCAAATATGGGACGTAGAAAATTTCCGTCATAATGAATTGAAGCAATAAAAAAGGATAGTAGTAGTTTTTGTTTTTTGATATATATATATATATATATATATTTTTGAAATAAAGGTTCCTGGAAAAAAGAATCAGGAATCACACACATTGAACATTCAAATTTAATAAACGCAATTTACTGACATCCAACATAGTTGAAAAAAAAAAATTGAGCACATAAAATAAAAGAAGATGATTGATATGCATAATGAGAACTAATTTAGCATTCTGAAAGCATCCCCCAAGGCATCATCAAAATTGTTCCTGAAATAGTTTTTTTTGAAATTTATCAAAAATTAATAATGTATGTTACGTATTTTTGGAATCTATTACATATTTCTTGAAATTTAAATGCATTTGTCATATAGACTAGGATTGGGGCTCCCGCGGACCTTAAAATAAATAAGTACAAGAAATAGGATAGTAGAAAGAAGAAGTGGGCAATTGTAGAGAAGAAGACCTGAAAATAAGATAATTGGAATTTATCAGTCTTTGGTTAGATATTTCTATTTAAAGAGGTGGAATAAATGGATTGATAAAGAAAACAAGATGTGATCAATATAGACTTACTATGATGGTATCTATTTCTCCCTTTGCTATTTTATTGTTGATGCATTTTTATTGCTCTCGTCGATGACCACTGGAATCGTGCCAATCGACTGTTGCCCTTCGTCGGTGAGCTTTTTGATTCTCCTTTGGAGCCATTCTTCAATGTAGCTTCTCATGGGGACCACGTTGATTTCATCCCGGATTTCTATGTTGAAAATCTCATTTTCTAATTTCCTTAGATCGATAGAAACACTATGTAGATCCTATTCAATTTCTTCATTGTGTGCCGAATAGTCCACTAGCTAGTTCTCCATGTCATCTTGACCATATTCAAGGATGATACTGTAAAACTTTTCTAAATACAACCCCTTTAAAATATTAACTTGTTCATCGAAGGCTTTCTTGGTTAAGGACAAGGAGTTGAGGATTAAGTTTGGGTCTTGAATCTCATTGGTACTTCTAGCTAAGTCTATTTCGGCCAGGTTTTTGAATAATTTTTCTTTCTCTGATATGGCTTGTTCACATGATTCGACAAAGAGATGTAGGTTCTTAACTTTCTCTTTCCAGCATGATTTAAATTGTTTGATCCGGTTTGGGGAGGGGAGATCTTCTTGTCTTCTTTTCATATCTGAGATGTTGATGACATAGTTTCCAAAAGGGATCACTGTCTCTAGATAGAAACGTTCTTCATTTTTTAAATCTGTTTGCAAATGCTCGTTCAAAGCATATGCCTTCGTTCGAAAGGAAGTTATATTTTGTGATGTTTCCCAGGCTTCAGTAATTATCTCCATTCTTTTCTTGATATTATTCTCCACATTGCCTCTATAGAATGTGAAGAGGCTGGAGCATTCTTTTAACTTGACTGCAGGGGTGGCAGGCATAGATTTTTCTAAAGGACTGGCAAACCATGGGGTAGGAATCAAATCCTCCTCCAATTCCTTGATTCAATCGTTCAGTCTAGAATTCTCCACTTCAATTCCTCCAATGGAATCATCAAGAGCATCGACAGTTGCTCGGTGAAATTCAGAGATTTGGGATGACTGCATGTTCCTAAGGTTAATCTCTGAACGAGATTTCCCTTTCTTATTTGTTACACCTCTCTTTTCAATAATTAAATTTTTAGATTGGCTGTCAAAAACAATGCTCTGGAATATGAAGGATTCATCTTCTTAAAAAATGTCAGTCTAAGCTATTTCCATTGTGGAACTATGGTGCATCGTATTCGTGGGATGATCAACTTTGCAAAACACATCATCCACAATAGTCTCAAGTTGCATGTTCTCACTTTCAGTTTCGGTCTATTTCGCCTGCCCTACAACGTTTTTTCTCTTCTTCGTCACGAAAAGCTTATGAGAACTATCAATTTTTCCGCGAGGAGGGTTATTATCTCCTCCTCCGTTTGAATATTTTTGGGTTTCTTTCTTACTGGGGTGGGCCATTGAAGTGATGCTCCGTGATGTCGTGCTCTTGGGAGTGCTAGCCGAAGACCGAACACTCATCTCACTGGAGCCTTTAACCTATTGTCTATACAATTCAATTGTGCTTTGCAATGTCTCTACATTTCCATCATCAGGAGCATGAGTGTTGTCATCATTGTCTATGTCTTCGTTCAGGCATGTATGGATAAAAGAGATGCTAAATCCAATTGCTAGTAAATGTTCTAGAAAAATCCCATTAGGGTCAAACCCTCTTATCCTTTCAACATATCTTAGGTTCAAATTGTTGAAATGGCCTGCGAATTCGTCAATCTTGTTGACATTCCTGAACACAAAGTCCCCAAATTTCCAAGCCATAGGAGTGAACTATTTTTTTCTCTTGCCATGGAAAAAATGCAACCAGTAGTTGTATTGCCTTGTTATTTCTATAAAAAAAAAATTGTCCGTGATGTGACATGGAAGGAAAGAAGGATTTTCCTTGGAGCCAAAAATCATTATTACATTGTAATTTTCCATTTGTTCAAGTGCCCCCTTCCTATCCAAAAACTTGGTTGCTTGGCCAGACATCTATGGAGCATCCTTTCCTAACAATAAATCTTTGAAAACCGAGACAAAGTCATTAAAAGCCTAATAAAAACAATGGGAGGCCTTGTGCCTTCACAAGGCCTGGTACCATAACGTTATTGGGTTGAATTCATAGTTTATCTTCTTGGACAAAGACAGTTTTGGAAATAGACAACAATGTGCTATCGCGAAAACCAAGTAGGGTGACATATAAAATTTATTCTCTTTTTTGAATCGTGACAATTGGGAACAGATTTCAATGGAAATTAGCTTTCCCCAATCAAAAATGGATTTCCCTAACTGTGAAATAAAAAATATAAAGAACCATGCAAGAAAGGCTTGTCATGGATTCATGTCCCGTTATTCTTGTAAACAACCAAGCAATTTCATGGAATGGATTTCTAAAGGAACTGACCTGCAACTTTGTGATATCTTCAGGAACTGTTGTCGAGTCTTCTAGGAACTCAGGTAAGAGGTCCAACCCATTATCATGTTTTTCTAGGAATTGCTTGCAATCTTGTCCTCTAAAGTTCAATGTTGGCTTTGACAATCTTAACATCTTGCAAAAGACCTGAGGTGACAAAGAAATAGGAGAATGGTCACGCAAATAATTCTTTGGCTTGAAATATATTTTTCAGTGCACCAAGAGACCACCTCCTTACAACCAAAAACTTTAGGGACACAACCTGCATGAGCAATTCCAATGATCCAAATCACTTCGTTCTGGGTGGAACGTGATGAATAGTAAGAGTATTCCCTAGACCAGTGGAAGTTCTAGTCATCGCACCCAAAGATATTAATTGTATCTCCACAAAATTGTTGTCAATCTATTGTCATAAGTTTACGAGAATGCTCGTTTAATCTAAACGATGTTTGAAATGAAGATTTGGAAGGAATAATATAACCCTACACAAATATTGGTCCAATGCATGTGAATGGGAGATCTCCTTGAGCCTTTCACTCATTAATGAAAATCTCGACGAATGTTGCATGATGCACTATTAGCATTAAAGAATAGTAATTGCATACTTAGAAGTGCAAAGATGGTGGGTACAAAGAAGAGCTATTAAGGATTGGATATTTCATGAAAGCGCCAAAGTGACGACCTGTGAAAGAAATTCCATGTTGTTTGAGATGAACATTCGAAAGGGATAATATAACTCTCTGCATATCTTGGTTTAATGCATATTAATGGGATATCTCCTCGAGTGTTTCGGTCATTAATGACAATGTTAACGATTCTTGCATGATGAGTTGTTAGCATCAAATATTACTAATTACATATTTCGAAATAAGTACGAAGGTCGCGGGGACGAGAAAGAGAAATTAAGGAATGGATAATTATCAAAAGCGGTCGATCGGGATTCAAAATAGGGTTACAAGGTATAACCATGAGAGGTGAGGGCCCGATGGTTATACCTTGTATGTCTCGAAAATTGAGAGGTGAGGGGATGATGTGGGAATCCAACAGTCAATTTGTATATCAAAGAAGTCTGGGAGATCTGCTTGAGCCTTTCGCTCATTAATGACAATATTTATGGTTCCTACATGATGAAATGTTACCATTAAAGCTTAATAATTTAATATCCAGAAAGAAATGCAAAGTTGGTGGGGACATGGAACAACAATTAAGGAATGGCTAATTATCAAAAGTGGTCGGTTGAGCTTCAAAATAGGGTTACAAGATATAACCAACAGAGGTGAGGGCCCGAGGGTGAAATTATATGTGTCGGAAGTGTTGAATGCAAAACGCGTAACATGAAAGAGGGCATGATGGGGCATTCCAGCGGATAAATTGTATATTGCAGAACTCTAGGTACTGTTTGCAAGTCACGAAACATTAGCAACACTATCTTGAGCCCGCCAATACAGGAACCCGCAATTGAAAAAGTGTCTAAGTATGGAATAGGGAAATGATAGGACGGACTCGATACACAGTGGTTGCAGCATATGAAACCATGGAAATGTACCACGTCATGAACATACAACCAATTTGCGGTTAAGTATTGAAAGAAACGATGGATGGTTAGGCTCATGATGGAGCATTCTAGCTAACAAATTGTATATTGCGAAACTCTGGGTACTGTTTGTAAGTTGTAGAACATTGGAAACACAATATTGAGCCTGCCAGTCTAGGAACCCACAATCGAAAAAATGTCTAAGAATGGAATAGGGAAACAGTAGGACAGACTCATTTTCACTAATATATTGAAATTTGTAATAGATATCCCATTACCTGACAAGATCTTTTCTGCATATTTCTGGACAAGTTGTGTAGGGATAGTCAGTGTGACTGTCTCCTTGAGCCTTTTTCTTATTAATGATGATATTTACGGTTGTTGCATGATGAACTCTTAGCATTAAACCTTTGTTGTTTCATATTTAGAAAGAAGTAAGAAGGTGGCAGGCACAGAAATAATGACTAGGAATTGGAGATTTTGTGAACCCACCAACCTGAGGATCCAAAATAGGGTGACAAGGGTTCCCCAGAAGACGTGAGGCCCCAACGGTAAAATTGTATGGATCGAAACTTTTGAATGCATAATGTGTAACATAGAAGAGGGGACGATGTGGGAGTCTGATAGTCAATTTGTATATCGCGAAGGTTCGGTTGTTGTTTGTAGGTCACAGAATAATGGAAGTGCAATCTAGAGGTCGAAATAATTAATGTGCATTGGGAAGAGTGCGAATGTGGCAGGGATGGAAGGGAGTGATAAATGCTTTGAGACTTTTTATGAACCCAGGTAGAGTGAATCTTGTGATTTGGAGGATCCCGGGGTGGAATTGTAGATCATGAAACTTTTAGATGCAATATGTATATCACAAAACAAGTGGGAAAAATTGGGTAAGTATGGAAAGGAATGGCGGTCGTTCAGAGTACCGTAAATTACGGTTTAATGCATGTTAATGGAATATGTCCTAGAGGTTTTTGTTTCTTAATGAAATTGTTTTCATATTAGTGTGTTCAGTTGTCAGTAGTAAAACCATAATTAATGTGCATTGGGAAGGGCACGAAGGTAGTGGGGATGGAAGGCAGTGATAGATGCTTTGAAACTTTTTTGAACCCGAGTAGAGTGAAGCTTGCGAGTTCAAGGAGTCTGGGGTGGAATTGTAGATCATGAAAGTTTTGAGTGCAATATGTATATCATGGAACAAGTGACAGGAGAGATTGATAGTGCCAACCCCGGAAACTGTGGACATAAAATTGGATAAGTATGGAAAGGAACGGTGGTCGTTCAGACTCATGATGTGAGGATATAGATGGAGATGAAGATATGTCAGTTTGCTAATCCGAGAACCCGCGATCATAGAAAGGAGACTACGTATATAACCAAAAAGGGATAATAGAGGGGAACAAGAAAAGGGAAAAAGGGGTAAGTATCTCACATAAAAACATCTACTGTTTGTTTATTAATGCCAATATTTTCGAACCCCTAGTGAGTTCTCACTAGTAAAGGCATAAATTGTAGATCACATAATTTTTTGGGTGCAAGATGTATATGATGGAACATGGGGCATACGTGTTCGATAACGCTAACTTAGGACCCGGTGGTCAAATAATTGGCTAAGTATTGAAAGGGATGGTGGTCGATTAGGCTCATGGTCATAGAAATGTGATTAAGAATAGAACCAGAAAAGGATAATAGAGGGGAAGAAGACAAGGGAAAAACGGGTAAGTATAGAGGATGGAAAAGAAAGGGAGAAACAAAAATTTAGTCTCAGCTATGTAATATACTTGGGGGCTGACAAAGACAACTTCAAGTTTAAAGAGAATTTGTTTATATTTATTCCAATAGTATTCATATTAATATATCTTAATAGATTATTTTTGG
>JASDQU010884870.1:28955-44308 GCA_032191745.1 Picea mariana
TCAACTTTTAAACTCAAAGGGGTTGGATCCAATGGTGGAAAGCGATGAGTTTTTCACCATTGGGAAAGGTTCAATTCTCATGAGGGCCTAACCTAAAGCCATGGGGGCACCTTGAGTTAGTGGTAGAATGTGTGGTTACACCCATAGATACTATATTAAATGGTATCATGACCCATGCACACATAAGTGGATCAAATCCCACCCCCATGTCCTTCAATGTTTTTTTTCCTGTAGGGGTTTGGTCTAGTGGCCAATGGACATATTGTTAAGGAATTTGTGTTGTTACACAGGTCACTAGTTCAAACCTTGATTTATACAGAGGTGTGCTTGAGGGCTATGCGATTCTCCCTAGGGGTTATAAGATAGCCGACATGATTTGACCTCGTTTCACACGAGTACGATACTGCCGCTGTTGTTGTTTCCCCTAGTCATAAAAAAAAAAAAATAGATTCTGTTGTCAAAGAAGTATGTAGTTCACAAAACAATAATGAAAACACTCATCAATAAGTTGGATATTGTAACAAGTGCTACATGGCAGCGTAGCCCCTGCCAAATAATAAACTAAGTTTCCATGTTGTATATGTCCATTGATTTGTTGTCTTTATTAGAGGGCTAGTGGACACAAAACTACGCCATTTATAAAGGCACACATGTGTTGGAATCTGTTGGAAACATGGTCAACAAAATTTTATATTTGAATCTGACACCCTATCACAAATTATCCTTGCATGTAAAATATAAGGAGCGAAAGTTGCAGATGCTACAATAGAGTGGCTTTTATTTAAATGGAAGTATTGGGCAGGGAAAAAAAAACTAAACGTGCATTTATAATTATGGATTAAAGAGCCTCTTAAATTCTTGTAGAAAGAGGTTCAATTCATCTATCAATAGTTGTACAAGAAAATGATTTAATTTAAAAAAAATACAAAATTGAACAAAACAATATTAAACATTGGAAAACACCATAAATTTGCACTCAACATGTTAGCTAATATGTAGTCACGAAAATGATTTAAAAGTTTTGTAAGATTACAAAAAATTCAATCAAACAATGTTAAACATTAGAAAACATCATAAATTTGTAGTCAACATGTTAACTAATATGTAGTCAATGGGAAAACCCATCACTATAATCTCCTTGGAACATACCAAAAAAACATTTTTCATAAAAAATATTGTGAAATTGAGTCCAGTTGGATAGTTTCTTTGTCTTTCCCTTTTACAAAATCTCTCAAATGTCATTTTTTTTCCTATTTGTGACCAAAATGCATGAAGTGCCATGTCACTTCAGGGCTGTACCACTCCAAGAGTTTTCAATGAAGAAGAGGTTGATATCGCCAAACGCCGAAGAGTCAGATTCAAGAACTGCCGAGATACTTAATGAAAAGGTACATTAATTTTGGGTTAATTGGAAATAAACATGGGGCCAAGTGTCAGAGGCAAGTGGAAGCCATGAGCGAAAGACAAGTGGCATAAACTAGTAAAGACATGTGACATCATAAATCTCTGTATTCCTAAGCACCTAAGAGACGTGGCATCAATTCATTGTTGAAACGTATCATAAAACTATCATAAATACGTCTTGTCCATCAGTCAGAGGACGTGGTGCTCATATAGACCGTGACAGGTGGCACTGGTTTAAAGAATATCTTTTGTTCATCATCTGTATTGTTTTACGTGACATGTGGCACACATTTTTAATATGACACGCCAACCTTTTGACGTGTCTTATAGCTCATTTGTATACCCTTTTAAACATTATCACAATGAACTATCTTCAGGACTTTAGAACTTCGTAGATTCGAGGCTCTTGTTGTTTATATGCCTTGAAAATGCCCAAGTGTGAAGTCCGGAAGTGATCGTTGAAGGTTTTCTTTTAACATTTAGGCATGCTTATAATGCAGAGAACACAAGAGCATTTTGATTAAATGTAATGGAATTCATCAACAAATGATATTGTAAGAGCCTTATTAATACATAACGATCATGGATTTGTTTAATTGAAAATCAATTCCCTAAGATTTTGTCCAAAGGAAAAGCATCCTCTAATTTGTATATGTACTGAGTCCATTTTACAGAGAAAGATATATACCATTTCAGGATATCTAATCTTATCTTTATTGCCTGCCTTAACTTCCACACTAAGAAAACCTGCTCGTTCCCTAATTAATGCCTGTGGAAAACGCCTCCATCTCAGATTCAAAGAAGCATTGCCCAAGTTCAAAGATCTTGGACACTGGCTCCTTCTCGTGGCCACGATCCCTCACCCTAGTGAAGACCTATGTTTATAGGCACCTCATCTACTTCTGCATGGACTATGCCATCATTCTACTGTCCCTCGTTCTATGCACCATCTTCTGGGAGATCTTCTCACTGCCCTTGGTCCTAGCGATGGTCGTCGCCTGGTCCATCTTTTATTCTGAATAGAGCTAGCTGGCCACGGTCCTCAACCTAAGCTTAGGGAGGGGGCAAGTGTTGGCCATGGGTTTGTTGTTCCTCATGGTATGCACCCTCTCCTAGGAGCTCTTGTTGTTTCTCTTACTCTTGGTTGCGGTCATTTCCTGGTACATGTTGTACTTTTTACAGAGACAGCTTCCCGTGGTCTTCAACGGGGTAGTGCTGACCTTGTTGGCTGTGCTAACAACCCCGGTGATCCTACTCATCGAGTATAAGGAGATAATCTTCATCGCAATTGTGGTCAGGTTTGCGATCATTGTCCTCCACGCAGCATTGCATGGCTTCGATGACTAGGCTTAGAATGGGCACCTACACCTCTTTGCCTCCTAATAATGGTAGTCGTAGCTTGCGTTCATCTTTGGATATTGTCTGTTGGACATGGGTGCGTCCATTTTCACACCAGAAAAATCGAATTCGTATTTTTTCATAATGTTATATCCATTTTACATTACTATGGATACATATAACTATAAAGCACCTATGTAGAATATAATAAGATTCTTTGTGCTTTCAATTACTCTCTATGTCATATGACAACTTTTAATTGTTAAGCTTGCTCTGTGTAGAATAGAATAAGATTCTTTGTGCTTTTGATTACTCTCTATGTCATATGATAACTTTTAATTGTTAAGCTTGCTCATTTAAGAGTTCAAATGTCACTTGTGAGAATTGAATCTGGGAGGGGGAAAACACTCCTCAACAAAAATCACTAGTGCTAAACCTAATTCAGACACACACACACACACACACACACATATATATAGGTGAACATAGAAATATTTTATTTATGGTTCAGATTGAAATTATTTTTTTCTTTATTAATTTTTTTTTTAATGCCACATGTTAACTCCATAATATTAAGCATTGAAGGGGTTACACATCTCCCTCACTCGAGAAGTAGAAATCACGCGAAATTAGAGAGATCAAGGGTGTAAAAACTATGAGCAATTGATTACAAAGGAAAATACTATTACATTTATAGTTGGAAAAGGTCACCAAGAAACCACGAACAGAATCCTAGAAGTATGGATCTAGAATCTCTTATGATCTAAAATTAAACTCTAGTAAAACAACCCACGAAAAAATCTCTAACAACATTCTAAATTCACAATTACTCTAGAAGTTTCAACATTATTCTAACATCCCCCTTTAATAGAGAAATTGATTTTCTACAACACCTAACTTGTTTCTAAAAACTTCAAACTTGAGTTTACCAAGAGGTTTGGTAAATATATCAGCCACATTATCATTTGTATTACAAAAATCCAAACCAATTTTGATCCAGATTTTATGAGCAGAACGAAGTGAATACACATTATTAAAAGATGCTTAACACAAAATAACAGAGATACAGTAAAACCGGGTTTCTATTCAATAAGGAAATAAGTTGAAACTGTAACATACAACGGAAAACAAGCTTGCTGGAATGGTGGCGGCTTATCTCTGAGAAGAGATGTGACAGTTGCGCTCATTTGCAAGAAGATGGTTACAATGAGGCTTTGAAGGCCTTTTACAATAAACAGGAATGTCAAAAAACCTTAGACATCCAAAAACCCAACTCTAGGAGATGAAGCACCAAAAGTCACGCGGGCCCCATTTGGGTAAGTTAGTACATCAACTTCTCGAGGTCGTAACTTTTTCATACGATCTCCGTTTTAGGCGCACGATAGCCCGTTGGAAAGGTATAACCGAGAAGAACAATTTTCAACTAGCCTAGGTAAGTGCCTTTCTTAGTCACCTTTGCCTTAAATCCCTAAAAAATGTTGTTTAGGGCCTCAAAACGGCCCCGAAAGTTTGGAACCCAAAAATCTATTGAAAAACTGCCAAGGTGGAAAAAAAATTTTCGAGCCAATGGAATACATGGGTGGCCACTGATATCCACCTCGATCAAATTTCCTTTGATTCAATATTCTCTCTCACAAATTGGTGTTGTAGCTCGATGTGTTTTGATCTTGCATGATATATTGGATTATGTGCCAATTTGATAGCACTTTAATTGTCATAATTGATGCATGTTGTACAATTTTTCTCCTCTTCGACATCTCCAAGAATTCTCCGCAGCCAAACAACTTCACATGTAGCATTGGTCAAGGATTTTTACTCAAATTATGTTGATGACAAAGAAACAATTGGTCGTTTCTTGCTACTCAAAGAACACAACCCCTGATCCTATATGAAATCCATAGCCTGAGGTAGATCATTTTTCATCAGGATTTCCTGCCCAATATGAATCAAAAAAACCCATCAATTCAACATCAGATTCATCAGTATATAGAATACCAAAATTTATTTTCCTTTCAAGTATCAGATGAATTTCTTTGCATCTTTCCAGTGGCTCTCAGAAGGATTAGCCATGAAATGACTAAGGATGTTTACTGAGTATGCAATGTTTGGTCTAGTAGTGGTGAAGTAGTTCAAGCTTCCCACCAACTAACGATATAATATATCATCTTCCTCTTTAGTTCCATCATCACTATTCTAAAGGAGTTGACATTGCTTTACATTCACTCATATGGAAATTTTTAGGAATTTCTTTTTCGTAATAAGTGTCTTACCAGGATCCCTCTAGACTTGAAGTCCTAAACAATAATGCAATTCACCGAGGCCTTTCATCTCAAATTCTTGAGACAACTGACGTTTAATCTCATCAATTAACTTGTGTGCACTTCCTGTAATAATGAGATCATCCACATATAAATATATTAAAGAAACATTTCCATATTCATCTTTCTTAATATACAGGTTAGGACCACTCTTTCTTTTCACAAAGCCTTTCTGATAAAATAATGGATCAATATTTACATACCGTGATCTCGGTGCTTGTTTCAAACCATATAAGACTTTCCTTAACCCACAGACTAGATGTTCTTGTCCCTTCTTGACAAAACCTTCAGGTTGAACCAAACAAACCTCTTTCTTCAAATCAGCATTCAGGAAAGAAGATTTGACATCTAACTGATGTATTTTCCATTTATGTGTTGTAGCTAAGGCAATCAGTACTCTAATTGTATTCAATTTAGCTACTGGTGCAAAAGTGTCATCGTAATCAATTCCCTCCTTTTGGGAATATCCTTTTGCAACTAATCTTTCCTTATATTTGTCAATGCTACCATCTTCTTTAAATTTAGATTTATAAAATCATTTTCTTCCAATATGGACTTTGTTTTCAGGTAGTTCAACTAATTCCCATGTGTGATTTTTCATAAGGGAGTTATATTCATCATTCATATCATTTCTTCACTCTTCATGTTCTTTAGCTTGATCATAGTTTACAGGTTCTACAAAATTCATTACATGGGACATCGATGCATAATATTTATACCTTAAAGGTGGTTGAGTTTCTCGTGATGAACTCCTTGGTCCTTCATTGCTTACATCTCTTCTCCTACTATGTGGTGACTCTTCTCCACTTGATGTATCGTAATTGCTTGCAGTGTCCATACTGCTTTCATTCCATTCTTGAACCTGTACATGTTCCTGTTCCTATTTAACCATTGCATATATTTTGACATTCTTATCATTATCATTATAATTATGCCAAGCGTCAACATCATTAATTGTATCATCTCTATCTGCATTCTCATGAAACACCACATATCTACTTGAAAACAATTTATGTAAATTGGGATCAAACAATTTTTATGCTTTTTTATCAGTACATTACCCAATAAAAACACACTTGATTGGTTTTGTATCAAGTTTTCTTCTCTCATCCTTTGGAATATGTGCAAAGGAAGTTGATCCAAACACTCTTAAATGAATGACATTAGGTTTATAAGCATGAAAAAATTCAAAAGGAGTTTGGAAATCTAATTTCTTAGTTGGACTTTGATTCTTTAAATAAATATCAGTATTAATATTTTTTTTCCAAAAGCCATTAGAAATGTTTTTACCTTGAAGCATACTGCGAGCACACTCCACCAGTGTTCTGTTCCTTCTCTCAACAATACCATTTTGCTAAGATGTATGAGGTACTATAAATTGTTGATGGATCCCATTAAATTTACAATAACTTTTAAATTCTCGTGATGTATATTCACCACCTTGATTAGATCTAAGAATCTTAACACATTTTCCTATCTATTTTTCAATCATAGTTCTAAATTCTTTAAAATACTAAAATACATCACTCTTTCTCCTTATGAAATAGACCCAAGTATATGTAGATCTATCATCAACAAAAATAAGAAGGTACAAAGCACCACCAAGTGACCTACTTTGCATAGGTCTTCATACATAAGTATGAATTAATTCATGTATATTAGTTTGTTCTTTCTTTGTATGTATGTGTAGTATAATCAATCAAGAGAGCATAGAGAAGAAGAAGCAGAAAGATGTGTAGAAGAACCCATGTGCAAAAGTTTTGAGATAAATATTTGAAGCTTTGATCCAGACTCATGGTGTTCAAACACTTTCTGTGTATGCATGATTGAATGTTTTGCTCATGATTGTTTTACTCTTTCTGATATACATTTGCTTTTATGCCATGTATGTATGATTTCATGTTAAGCATTCGAAGTCTGATAGAGTAAAGAATGAGTTTCAATTGTTTCTATGTCTGAGCAAGAGTTTTCCTGCAAGGAGTGCAGTGAAATTGTCCGCAAGGTGTGCGTTAACAGAAGTCAGAGTTTGTCTCTGCAAGCTCAGGAGGGATAACATTGTTCTCATTCTCTTAGAAGTGAAATTTAAGCTCAGGAGCCGTGAAAGGAGTGCATAGGCCGAGTGAAGTATTAGAGTTACAACCTCAGCGAAATTGTTGAAGGACTGTTGTCGCAGGGAGTACGCAGAGTCGAAGAGGTTCAACTACTTCGAAGTATTTGAAGAATTGCTGCAAGGAGTGTGTGCAGGAGTCTTCTTGAAGACTTGAGTTGTGGAGAAATCTCACGAGGGATAGAGTCTTCAAAGTTGTCGAAGAGAAGCTCAAGAGGGCCGGTGCCTTGAAGTGTTGTAAGAAGGCGCAGTGACGTTGTTTTGCAGGTGGATAAGTTTCGTGAAAGAACACTTTGTTCATTTCACAGGAATCGTCAAGGAGGAATTTGACGGTCGGAATTCTCCGTGGAGAATTCATGAAGTTTCGAGAGTCTTCAGATCATGCAAAGGAGCAGGGGAGTTACGGTAAACCTATTTTCAAGTTTTAAGTTCAAGGAAAATTGGGCCGTAGGATCTGAGCCAACAATGGTCATTGGATTCACTCACATAATCTCATTTCATGGATTCACGAGTTGAAAGTTTAAAACCTTCGCATCAAGATTCGCGAGCGGAAAAGTCGCGAGATAATTGCAGCCATCCATCAAAGGAGGAAAAGTGGCAGAGATCAAGGGATCTTGCAAACTCGAAGGTGCGCAAGGTAAGAGCCAAAAGATTGGGTGCTCCAAGTTGCGAGTGGAGAAACCGTGAGGAGCTAGGACAGCCGTAGGATCCAATTCAAGGGAGGACTGTTGGATCAGAGTCTCATCGCGCCTATCATGCATTCGGGGTTTGATGGGTTGGAGAACCAAAATATTAGCATCAGGATTCGCAAAGTCGCGAAGTCTGAAACTCCAAAAAAAAGGTGGGAAGTTCCATTGTGGGACCCACGTTGATGACATGTCAGAATTTTGGAATTTCGGCATATCGGCGGATAGGAATTCGAGACCTTTGTCCTGAAAGTCCTGAAGTCATGAGTTGCGATAAGGAATAGCGCGGAGTTCAGGATCTTGGCACTTTGGGTGTCGAGATACAAAGGAGGTAGCGCTTCCGAAAGTGAAGTCGCGAAGTGCCGAAGTTGGGCATAAGAGACACGTGGCAGAATGATGAGGTGGTCCTGGGAAATAGACAGGAGGGCACATGTCACCTAGTGGAAGGAGTCAACCCTCTACTGACTTCTCACATCTCGGGGATTCGTAAGATAAGAGCACAAAGGTTCAACCTTTGAAATCATGAAGCGGTGAGTAGCGAGAGGAGCTAGCGTTAAGCCTAGCCAGTGGTCACGCATGGAGGGCACTGACAGAGGGGAGATATACCCATTTCATGATCTCGGGTATCATGAGATTGGAAAAGAAGAGTCGGGAGCCTCAACTCACGAACTCGTGAGTTGCGAGTTGCGACAAGCGCCTTTGGAATTGGACCTTGGTCACAGTGTTGTGGTCACATGGAGAAGGGGAGCTTGCACCTAGTGCTATTCGCATAGGGAAGCTACCAAAAAGGACCTATAGATCGATAATTTGTGATTCTAGCAGGTAATCTAAAGAGTTGATTCGGCTCGGGGGAGATAAAGAATGATCCTATGAGTGGATCTCGGCCCGAGGGCCAATAGGTCTGCGTCAAGTGGTATCAGAGCTTGACTCTATTTGTTTACCTCAGTCAGGGAAAGAGAGAAAGAAAATCTCCTCCATGCTGCCGATAAGAAGAGATAGACAAACACCCAATCCGCTAGAGGATAGGGAGATGTCAAGAGAAAGAGGTAGGAAGGTGCCAAATCCAGCCATGGAAAGAGATATACATTACCTACGTGCCAGAGTCATGGACATGGAAATAAAGTAGAGGCACATAGCTAGTGTTGGAGATGTCAATGATTCCAAAAGTGAAAATGAAGCTGGACATGAAAGAGAAGAAGTTACAGCAGAAGATGTAGCAAATGAATGCCTGATTAGGGTTGTTGCAAGAATGGGTGCTAGAGAAAAAATGGATATTCTAGTATATGAAAGAAACCTGGATGCTGAAGAGCTTCTAGATTGGATTAGAGCTCTGGACACATATCTTGACTATGAAGATGTCGAGGAAGACAAAAAGGTCAAACATGTTGTCACAAGATTGAAAGGACATGCAACATTGTGGTGGGATGAGCTACAAGCTGACAGGCGCTACAAAGGCAAGAAGAAGATCAAGAGTTGGGATAGGATGATCACGAAGATGAAGGCAAAATTCATTCCCAAGGATTACCAGATTACTCTGTTTCGGNAAGGTGATGTCAGTAAAGGAGTACACTGAAGAATTCTACAGGCTAAGCATCAGGGTAGGTCATCGCGAAAGTGATGATGAAAAAGTTGCCAAGTACATGAATGGTCTGAGATACGACATTCAGGATGAGATGAGCATGATGACCATCCGAACAGTGGAAGATGCTTATCAGATGGCTCTAAAAGATGAAGAGAAGCTGAGCCAAAAACAAGGTTAAAGAGGCCGAGGCAGAAGTTATCCCAGAGGCAAATCAGTTGCCCAGGATAGAAATCAGAAACCCAAGGAAGAGTGGAAGAAACCTCAGACTCAAACTGAGAGAGGTGGAAGCTCACAGAGATGGCGACATACCGAACAGAGAGGTTAGTATGTTGATGGAAACATTTTTCCTCGTACCAGAGGTAGAGGAAGAGGAAGAGGTGGAGTGGTGAAATGCTTCACGTGTGGAAAGGTTGGACATAAATATTATGAGTGTCTAGACAGAAAGAAAGAAGGTGGTGAGACTCACATTGTTGAAGAAAAAAGAAGGAATGTTGAGGTAGAGGATGTTGAATGTGGAAGATCACTAATGATGCGAAAAGTTATCTTAACACCAGAGAAGGAGGTGGAGAGTTCGGTCCAAAGCAACAGACTTTTTCAGACCACTTTCAAGACCAAAGAATGGGCATGCAAAGTCATCGTGGATAGTGGTAGCACAGATAATCTCGTTTCTACAGAGATGGTAGAAAATCTAGAGCTGGAGACTATTGAACATCCGAGCCCATACAGAGTTTCGTGGCTACAAAAAGGACATCAGGTAAATGTCACTAAACAATGTTTAGTTGAATTTAAAATAGGAGGGTATAAAGATGAAATACTCTTTGATGTAATTCCCATGGATGTTTGTCATCTATTGCTGGGTAGACCATGGCAATATGACAGGAATTTGATTCATGATGGGAGGAAGAACACATACACCCTAGAGAAGAATGGGATAACTCACATGTTGTTTTCGATTAAAGACAAAGAGGTGAAACTTGAAGTAAGCAACACTGTACTTCTCATGAGTGGGAAGGAACTTCTTATAGAGGTTAAGAAGAAGGAGGAACCACAATTCATTGTGGTCAGGAAGCCTAAAATTTTTTTAACGAGTACAAGTGTAGATGATTTACCGAAATAGGTTCAAAAGATGCTGGAAGAGTTTGTTGACATAGTAGTGGATGAACTACCTCGTTCGTTGCCACTGATCAGAAGTGTGATTCATCATATTGATCTCATACCTGGAGCTAGTTTACCAAACAAAGCAGCGTATAGATTGACACCACAGGAGAATGAAGAAGTCAAAATACAGGTCCAGGACTTAATGGACAAGGGGTTGGTTAGAGAAAGCTTGAGTCCATGTGCTGTTTCGACAGTGCTCAGTCTGAAGAAAGACAGAGGCTGGAGGATGTGTACTGACTCAAGAGCAATCAACAAGATAACCACCAGGTACAAATTTCCATTGCCAAGAATGGATGATCTGATGGATTGCTTGAGTGGGGCCAAATTTTTTTCAAAGATTGATTTGAAAAGTGGATATCATCAGATTCGTATGAGAGAAGGTGATGAATGGAAGACAACCTTCAAGACTAATAAAGGGTTGTATGAATGGCTTGTTATGCCATTTGGTCTAATAAATGTGCCGAGCACTTTCATGAGATTGATGAACGAAGTCCTGAAGGATTTCATCGAAAAATTTGTCATTGTGTATCTTGATGACATACTGATTTTCAGTAAAATAGAGACAGAGCATCTGAAACATTTGGCTACAGTCATGAAGAGGATACAACAAGAGAAGCTGATGATAAATATGAAGAAATCCTCATTCATGAAGACAGAGCTCATTTATTTGGGTTTTTTTATTTCTGCAGATAAGTTGAGGATGGATCCAGATAAGGTGGAGGTAATTAAGAATTGGCCATCACCAAAGAATATCTTTGAAGTTCAAAGTTTTCATGGATTAGCTAGTTTCTACCTGAAGTTCATCAGGAATTTAAGTGGAATTAGTGCATCGATGATGGACACAGTGAAGAAAAGACATAAGTCTTTTCATTGGATAGAAGAGGCTGAGAAAAGCTTCAATTTGTTGAAAAGGAAAATCACGGAACAACCAATTTTGGCATTGCCAGATTTTAAAAAGACATTTCAGGTAAAATGTGATGCAAGTGGATTTGCAATAGGGGTAGTCTTGAGCCAAGAAGACATGCCAATAGCATACTTCAGTGAGAAGATGAATGAAGCGAAAGTGAAATACCCCATGTATGACAAGGAGTTCTATGTTATTATTTAGGCATTGAAGAAATGGAGACATTACTTAATCCCTAAGGAGTTTGTTTTATACAGTGACAATCATGCTTTGCAATTTGTGACTCAATGGGAGAAGTTGAATCAAAGACATGTTAAATGGGTTGAATACATGCAGAACTTTACTTTTGTAATTAATAATATTTCTGGAACTACTAACAAATTTGTTGATGCTTTGAGCAGGAAATGTTTGTTGTTGCAGGAGTTCAGAGTCAAAACACTGGGTTTTGATGATCTCAGGGACATGTATAGAGATGATCCAGAATTCAAGGAGGCATATGAAGTAGCTGAGAATCCAATTCTCAAGGACAAAAGCTAGTGGATAGAATACATGATCCAGGATGGATTGTTATTCAGAGGCAATCAATAATGTATTCCAAAGAGCTTCACAAGGGAGAATTTGCTGAAGGAGAAACATAGTGGAGGATTGCCTGGACATTTCGGTCATGAAAAGACGTTCTCAAAGTTAAATGAGTCATATTTTTGGCCAAGAATGAGAGTAGACGTCAAAAGGTTCATGGACAGATGCAGAATTTGTCAGCATTCAAAAGGGAAGAGGCAGAATGCAGGCTTATATCAATCGTTACCCATACCTGAGAGGTCGTGGGATGCGGTAAGCATGGAATTCATATTGGGGTTGCCAAGAACACAAAAAGGGTTTGATTCAATCTTTGTGGTAGTGGATAGATTTTCTAATATGGCACATTTTATATCATGTCAAAAAACTAGTGACACAACTCACATTGCGAATCTGTTTTTCAAAGAAGTTATTCGACTTCATGGCTTACCAAGGAGCATAGTTTCGGATCGAGACACCAAGTTCGTGGGATATTTCTGGAGAACCTTATGGAAAAATATGGGAACAAACTTGTCATTCAGTTCATCTTATCATCCTCAGATGGATGGATAGACAGAAGTTGTGAACAAAAGTTTAGGAGACTTGTTGAGGAGATTGGTAATAGAACACCACAGTCAATGGGACAATATTCTGCCACAGGGGGAATTTGCTTATAATGATTCAATCAACAGAAGCACAGGGAAAAGTCCATTCCAAATTGTTTATGGGACACAACCAAGAGGAGTATATAAACTGAGGGATTCAAAACGGGATGAGATAATAAGTGCTAGTGCAGAAGATTTTGCCGAAGCAATGAAGGAACTTCATAGCCAGGTGAAGGAGCGATTGCAGAACTCGAGCCAAGAGTATAAATGCAGAGCAGATCAACACAGGAGACAACTTCAATTTGAGGTTGGTGATTTGATTCTGGCACATCTGAGAAAGGAAAGATTCCTGAAGGGGACATATAACAAACTGAAGATGAAGAAGATCAGACCATGTAAGATCTTAAAGAAATTTGGGGAAAATTCTTATGAGATTGAATTACTCGATGGGATCGAAATTTCTCCGATATTCAACATCTCAGATTTGTACCCTTACAAAACTGAGGAAGTAGAAGCAGGTAGTGAACAACCAGAGATTCAATGGACTAAACAGATTCCATTTGCAGAGAAGCCACAGATGGAAAGCATACTGGACAAAAGAGTTAGTAAGAGGACCAGGCGAAAGGAATATTTTGAATACATGGTCAAGTGGAAGGGACATCCAGTTGAAGATGCCAGCTGGGAAAATGAAGCCGAATTCTAGAAGCATGGACAGACCGTGCGAGAGCTCATGGACAGGGGCCCATGAAAATTTTCAAGCGAGGGAGTATGATGCAGGAGCATTGCCAACAACAAGCAAGCGTGGGACAAACGCCGACACATTTTGGCACATGATGAATTGTTTGAAATGTTTTGAGTTGGATACGCCAAACTTAAATGAGACAATTAAGAAAGGGAGCACTTGTAGATTGTAATCAGACCTTGAGCGTCCCGCTCTCGTCTGAAGGATTAAGAGGCATTTATGCTAGTAAATGTAAGTAGGTAGCTTTAAATTCCTAGATTAGACAGTTTTAGGAGCCGAAGGGAAAATGGATATAGACACCCTCACTTGTATCATTGTAACATTAGCAACATAATCAATCAAGAGAGCATAGAGAAGAAGAAGAAGAAAGCTGTGCAAAATAACCCATGTACAGAAGTTCTAAGATTAATATATGAAGCTTTGATCCAGATTCATGGTGTTCAAATACTTTCTTTGTATGCATGATTGAATGTTATGCTCATGATTATTTTACTCTTTCTGATATACATTTTCTTTTATGCCATGTATGTATGATTTCATGTTAAGCATTTGAAGTCTGATAGAGTAAAGAATGAGTTTCAATTTTTTCTCTGTCTAAGCAAAGAGTTTTCCTGAAAGGAGTGCGGTGAAATTGTCCACAAGGTGTGCGTTGACAGAAGTCAGAGTTCGTCTCTGCAAGCTCAGGAGGGATAACATTGTTCTCATTCTCACAGAAGTGCAATTTGGAGTCGTGCAAGGACTGCGCAGGCTGAGTGAAGTCTCAAAGTTACAACCTGAGCGAAATTGTTGAAGGACTTATGTCGCAGGGAGTGCGCAGAGTCGAAGAGGTTCAACTACTTGGAAGTATTTTAAGAATTGCCGCAAGGAGTGCATGTAGGAGTCTTCTTGAAGACTTGAGTTGTGGAGAAATATCAGGAGGGATAGAGTCTTCAAATTTGTCGAAGAGAAGCTCAAGAGGGCTGGTGCCTTGAAGTGTTGTAAGAAGGCGCAACGACGTTGTTTTGCAGGTGGATAAGTTTCATGAAAGAACACTTTGTTCATTTCGCTGGAATCATCAAGGAGGAATTTGACTGTCGGAATTCTCCGTGGAGAATTCATGAAGTTTTGAGAGCCATCAGATCATGCAGAGGAGCAGGGGAGTTATGGTAAACCTATTTTCAAGTTTTAAGTTCAAGGAAAATCGGGCCGTAGGATCTGAGCCAACAATGGTCATTGGATTCACTCGCATAATCTCATTTCGTGGATTCACGAGTTGAAAGTTTAAAACCTTCGCATCAATATTCGCAAGTGGTGAAGTCGCGAGAGAATCGTAGTCATCCATCGGAATAGGACAGGTGGCAGAGATCAAGGGATCTCGCAAACTTGGAGGTTCGCAAGGTGAGAGCCCAAAGATTGGGTGCTCCAAGTCGCGAGTGGTGAAATCACGATGAGCTAGGACAGTTGTAGGATCCAAGTCAAGGGAGGACCGTTGGATCCAAGTCTCATCGTGCCTATCATGCATTCGGGGTTTCATGGGTTGGAGAACCAAAAGCTTAGCATCAGGATTCACGAAGTCGTGAAGTTCGAAACTCCAAAAAAAAGGCAGGAAGTTTTGTTGTTAGACCCGCGTTGATGACATGTCGAAATTTCGGCATTTCGGCATATCGATGGATAGGAAGTCGAGACCTTTGTCCCGAAAGTCCTGAAGTCACAAGTTGAAATAAGGATTAGCGAGGAGTTCAGGATATAGGTGTTGGGTATGTGTTATATTCTTTGCATGTGTGTGTGTGTGGGTGCGTCAGATACAACAATTGCATCAGATACGACAACTGCGTTTTTGCTATTTTTAGTGGATTTTGCTATTTTTAGCTGATTTGTAAATTAATCCCAGATTAAGGGATTAGGGTTTTGGTATCTACGAAATACCTAAAAACATTGTATATATTGTATGGAGAATGGTGAAATTCGATATAAT